>JANHZU010000491.1:149918-162795 GCA_032468055.1 Acrochordus granulatus
TAAACTGAAAAAATTAAGAAAAAAAAGACACTATGCAAGATCTATTAGTTCAGTACAGAGAATTCAGAGAGTATAAATCAAAGGAAGATTCCCTGGGAATATATCTGCCCCAATAGTCTATCTGCCCATTATTCCTGAAGAATCACTTTTTCTTTTCCTAAGCAGTTTTAGATCTTCACATTCATGTATTTGGGGACTGGGACACAATAGCTTTCATTGTCTTCTATCTTATCTGACCTGTCTTTATTGCTAGTTCATGTTATGGTGTTTTTTTTCCTTGAAGGATATTCATACTAGTGGTTGAAGGAAAAACAACTACCAATCTTTTTAGATTTGGCTTATACTTTCATAAATAATTTGTTTCATTAGAGAAAAGTTTTAGGAAGGTTCCCATGATGACTAGGAAATTGTGGGAGTTGAAGTCCATACATCTTAAAGTAGCTGAGGTTGAGAACTGCTACTCTAAGAGATGGCAAACACTGTCTTCTAGCCTGATATACTCTCTATTCTTTAATGAGTTGAGCATGATTGTTTATTGAGGAAGTAAGGCAATCTTCACCTGGAATTGCCAGGTGGCCTAACTTTTATTAGTCTGCCTGGAATTTTATCTATTTAGTTCCAAGCCAGAAAGAGAGATGGGAGGAAGGTTTTGTCTTTTTTTTTCCTGTAGTATATTGTCAATACACAATATTCAAATTCTAATATAATTTATAAACTCTTAGTCCAACTTATCTCATGGAAATTGTTATTGTGGGGAAAATAGGAGGAAGGAGTATTAGGTATGTTTGCCTCTTGAGTTATTTCTAAAAATAATAAAGGCAGGAAATGTGTGTGTGTCTTTCTGTGTGTGTATCTGACAGAATGAGTCAAGGTAACAAATAATTAATAGTACAGAAGTATTTCCTTCTGTAAGATTAAATGTAAATTAAGAATTTGCATCAAGATATGAATACCAGTATGAATATGAATTTATATATGAATATCTATTTATCAGTGAGAGCATTTACTGAAATGAGAGTCTCAGCAGGTAGCAGTACTAGGATATCCTTTTCGGGTCTTAGAACAGAAATAGAGCTGGACCTCCTTAATACTTGGATGAGAGACCAGGAATCTCAAAACTGGAAGCTACAAACATCCCAGAAGAGAGTATCAGCCAATTTTTAGTTTTGTTATCACCACCATCCCCAGTGCATGGATGTGTCCACATTATTAGCAGGCATTTTTATTGGTATAGTAAAATAGTGCTAGGAATGTGCTAGGTTTGGATAATAGTCGGAGGAACCCCAGCAACAATGAAACTTCTTTAAATACCAGGATTTACTGTCAAATAAACATATGTTATATTTTGCAAATAATGTAAAATATAGCAGTGATGGTTTTGCACTAAATCTTCAATCTGAGCCCTTTATTTGGGTTGGGGAATTTTGTCATCATACACATGTGCTGATTGGGGATGAGGAATATTCTAATCTCTCATGTCCAGTAGATTCCCATAGGGAAAGTCTGGGCTGCAAGTTGGGAGACTTCTAACCCAGACTCTGCATTACAAAAAAACTACTGACTGTAGCTTCAAAAGCCTTGTTTATGGCTTAAGTATACACCAAATAAATCAGAGTTTATTCAAAAATCTTGGTTAAGTAAATCATAAGTTAGTGTGGCATTATATTGCTATAATGCAAAGAGGGAAGTAGAATGAAAAGAGAAAATAGCTTTACAATCTCCAGAAAATTTTACAGTTTGTAGATTTTAAGATAAAAAGCTGATCAATTCTGTAGAGACATTTTAGCCTGGAAAGAGTGTTTGGGACTACAAGAGATGTCCTATGCTGCCTTGTTACTTTTATGAAGCATCTGAAGTTTACTCTGCTGCTATAGCAAGCCTTTTGTGGCTTTAACTGACATCAGTGGGGGACTAGTACCAATCTCAGGTATGTCAGCTGAGCATTTAAAAAGTTATCAAGTGGCATCTCGACTTTTATGGTTCAGAGGAACAATCCATATTAATGTTTAGATCCAACACTGTAGGCTAGATGGGAAGTAAAAGAAAGTATCTCAAAAGAAGCCAAATTCTTCTCTAAAGCTGCCAAGAAAATTGCATGGATCTGTCCATGAGATCACCAGGAGCCAAACTCAATTTGAAAGAATCACTATATTCTTTTTAAAACCTATTTAAATTCACTATAAATATTTTAACAAAGTTTATTATCCTCAAGATTGTAAATTTATAAACATTTACCTGAAAATAAACAACAACTTAGCCATATGAGACTGCACATAGGATTACACCAACAGTAAAGCTGATAATAAAATTAAGGAACTTCCATTGTGAACATTTGATTGAAATGAAAGCATTCGGCCAGAAATAAACGTTTCATAGAAAAACAATTATGTTTGACTGTGGTGCTCATCACGTGTTACTGGGCTGAGAAGTCTTTCATACTGTTTCTTTATATTTAGCAGGGAACTCTGTAGAGTGCTTACCAAAAAAAGTCAAGATACTGTGATAGAAGGGACACCTATTTTTATGTAAATCACCATGTGATGCATATAAAAACAGGCAGAGGTTTCATTATGCCTATACAGCTGGCATCTTGACTTTTTTGACCAGAGTTTATGGACACACCCCATCATAACTAGGTTAAATCCTCTGATCTGTCCTACTTCTCTGCATTTGGCTTCAACTAGTGGATCCTGAAGTTCTAGCAAAGAAGTAACCACATAACAGCTCTTCAAGGAGTCTTCCCCATTACTAAACTGAAGTACCATCTATATGGGCATAACATTTATTTCCCCACTGCTGATCCCTGCCACTGTTGCTTTATTTCAAGTCATCTCCAAAATCATGTGTGACTCAACCTAACAGATTTTACACATCTAGTGGCTTCTGTTGAATGATGCCCATCAAAACTTGTCTCACTCATGCTGAGGAGATGAAAACAAATTTTGAGTCATAACAGAAAAAAAATTGTTGCCAGGGCATGTGTTGGGCACTGATTAAATGTAAATGGAGAAAGATCATAGGGAACTCTTGGAGCTGGCAAGCACAGATTTCAAGATGTTATTATGTGTGATACTTTGATTCTGAACCATGCTAGCCTGGTTGTAAGAATTCTTTCTTTAAGGAACTTTCCTTTTTTATGCATAAATAAAGTTGAAGATTTTAACTTTTGGAGAAACTCATTCTTTTCCTTTTCTCCTCTTTGCCTTCTTTTCTATTGCAAAGGATCCCTATGGAGTTTTGTAGCCTAGAGGAGTGTTTCTCAACCTCAGCAACTTAATGATTTGTGTACTTGAACTCCCAGAATTGCCCTGGAATTCTTCCCTGGATGGGGAATTCTGGGAGTTGAAGTTTACACATTTTAAAGTTGCTGAGATTGAGAAACACTGGTGTAGAGAAATGTTTCAGGCTCAAACCATACCCTTTGCAATAAAAGACAGGGAGCAGCAGGGAGCAGGAAGTTTTCCTATTTAAGCCCAGTGCTAAAAAAATAGTTTTATTTGTGAACTTTGATGACATCTATGTTCTCTCTACCCTTTTTTAGTTTTTCATATAATAATATTTCTGTTTTAATTTTAGAATATTTTTGTAATTCATTTTGTAATTATTGTTGTTTGGTTTTATTGTACATCACCTGGAATCACATTTCTGTGAAATGGGCAGCATAAAACTATTATTCATAAATATATGAAAGGTGTGTGCAATCTGAAGGCAATGCAGTCAGAATCCTTTTAACATCCTCTTTTGTTTCCAGGATTCCTGCAGAGGACAGTTTCTCTGAACTGCGTCCAAAACCGTCCCTAATAAATAATGAAGCTGAGAGAGGAATGATCTGTTAATTACAAATGACGTCTTAGAATTAAAAAAACAGGAAATAATCACAGAAAAAGGTGCCTTTTCACTCAAAAGGTTTCTCAGAAGAAATTAAGGGATAGCGTTTTCTGGTGACTTTTTTGCGTAGATGTGTGCTCTGGTGTTACGCTTATTAATATTTATGAAAGTGAAAAAAACGATTCCCCTCTGGAAAACGAATGTTTATTAAATCACGCCAACTGTTAACCGACTTTAAAAAGAATTAAGAATAGGTGGATAGTGAGATAAGTACGTCTTTAATTGTCTTTGCTTAAAATATTTCATACCGTCTCCCCTTTAAACCTTTTTCGGAGAGGTTGGGATGCGCGGGGTGATTGCGGCAGACCCCGAGGCCGGCCTTACTGCAAACGGAATCGCCCCCCGCCCCGGTATTTCGACGTCTCCCGCCGCCGGTACTTACTGTGCAGCAAGGAAAAAATCGCGAGCGTTTTGTCCTATCAGTACCGTTTAAAAAAAGGTCCAGGTACAATCCATACCTAGCAGCAGGGCTTTTAAGGGAATTCCCTTTTTTACTTTCCGAGAGCGAGCCCTTGCATTTCTCCCAATTCGCATTACCGTAATAATAATCCGGGCGAGAATTCTTCTTGCAAAGAGGCCCCCGCTGGTGCCCCTGAAGCGAACTCGGGTTCCGACAGAAAGGATCGAAAGCAGCTCCAAGGCCCGTCTAGCCGCTCCTGCTCCGGCGAAGAAGGACCTCTTAAAACGATCTGCTTTTCTTCTGTACGAAAAGCTCGCGTTTCTTGGTACTGTACTAACCACCCAGCATACTCAGCCTTTCCCACTGACTTTCCAGGAGGTAGTGTTAGGGGGTGGGCTTCATTTATTTATAATACAATTAATTCACATCCCTAAAACGGTTCGTTAATGTGTTTTCCATAACATCTTCTACCTAAATGCGTCTTAGTCTTTTACTTGTTTTGCTCAGTGCTTATCCTTTGATAAGAATTCATTTCCTCGCTGTTCTGGTCCCTGGGTTGCCCTCGATATAACTCTTCCTCAGACCGCAGATCTCGCTTTTTAATCCACAGCGCCCAGACAGCAGCCTCGGCTTTCCCCTGCATTGCAAAACATTTATTTCCCCGGTGCCTGAAACCTGAAATCTGGCGCAAGTCTCTGGGCCGCTTCCAGGATATGTCGGAGGCTGGGGAAAAAGGAGGAAAGACGGTCAGACTGGCGGCGGATTGTGAGAGCCGGCGTTTCTTTCTGTTTTAAGTACCTTCCACCAACTTGCCATCTAAACCGTGCTTTAAATAAAAGTATATATAATATCTGTGTTCTTTCCCGTATAGTTGAATCTGGCTGTTAGGAAAACAAGCCTGTGACAATTAAAGCTGTGCTTAACAATTGACATGATTCCATGAACTTGAAAAAAGAAATGAGTTTCGATTTACTGCAACCTTACCTTATACATGTGTGTTGCTCACAAGGTTCATGGAATGTCATAAAAGATCTGTCCGTTTTTCTGCTTTTTCCCAAATGTCCTGTGATCAGGATTCAGATGTAATACAGATCTGCAATAACAGGAATCTCTTCACAGAAGGAGATGATGAGTCAGTAGTTTTTAAAACAAGCCAAAGTGGACTGAAGTAGAAGCACTTAATTTGAGCTGTACTGTAACACTTTTAGTTTTTCAGGTTCATAATTCCAATATTAATTTTAGGCAAACATGCTTTTAATGACAGTCAGGCATCCTACATAAGCAGTAAATAATTTTACATTATTTTTTATTTTGTTCTTAAAATAATTATATTGTAAAAAGAAAAATAGAAATGTTTATTTACCAGACACACTTTTTGAACAGAAAAAAGATGGGATTGGAAAATATAAGTAGATTTTTTAAAAATTTCCTGTTGCCTATAGTGTGAAATATCCCCTATTCTGCTTCATAGAAATGTTATAACAGAAGGATCAATTTTTAACAAAAATTCCTCAGCATTAACATGGTATAATTTAAAGTTTCAGGAGTCAGGATCTTGTGTTCTTTAGCTACACACACATCACTACATGAAAAGAAAGAGAAAGAGAATTAATGAATAAAAAGAAAGAAGCTGGTGGGCAACCTTGCTTCTCTGCCCCACAAATGTCTTTCCCTAATTACAGTTCTGTTGAAGTGAAGGTTAGAAAGAATAGAAGTTGGCTGTATGAAATATTGTGTTTAAACTTGAAGTCTGTTATTTTGTAAAAGTATTGCTTGATATATTTTTGGAGCTATATATCAACTCTGAAAACCAATTTTGGCTGAACCTCTTGTGATACTTTCATTATTATGAAGTTTAATTATTTCCAGTGAGTTTTAATGAATTCAAGTGAGTTTTAATGATTTCAAGTGAGTTTTGCATTTTATGAAATACTTTCATCTAATTGCTAATTTCAGAGTGAGACTCATAATCCAGAATTTCTACTTTAGAAAAAAAAATCTGGGAACATTTAGCCAAGATGAACAGTTGAGGCTACTATTTCATTTGGCCTGATGCTTTATTGTAAATAGTTTTACGAAAAACCCATTATCTTTCCTGTACTTGTAAAATGTGAGAGAGACTTCTAATGTGAAATCTGAGCCTAGAGACAGATGATAAGATATAGAAGCAGACAACTACCCATACATGAATCCTATGGCTTAAAATCTTCTTCAAAAATTAAATCAAAATTTTAACATGGCTCTTAATAATAACAGGGATTAATGGAAGATGGCACAAGTTACTACAAGGAATTACAATACAAGGGAATTTTACATCAGCAATCAACCTAAAGATCCTTTCATTAATTTAGAAAGATATTAGAGATGAGTCCTACATAGGGGAAGTGCCCTCTTTAATCTATTGTCACAATAAGATTATTTAGATTAAATCCTGTCTCCCTTAAAATTATAGTAAACCACTATAATCACTCAAATATAATTTAAACAATTTGACTAATCTTATTAATATGTAAATAAATGGATGTTGTTTCCACTCATTGGATTTAATACCTGTTATTTTCCTCCTTTATAGCTTGATTATTAAAAGGAGGATCATTACTTACAAACAAAAGAAAAACACATTTGGCTTTCCTTAGTGTTGTTTATGAACCATGTTCTATCAAAATTTCCCTAAACTGGATATTTTCCAAAATATACAGAATTATTTTCTGCTTTCTTCTTACCACCAAACCTTGGGACAATCTATGGGGCCAGCTAATATCATATCTGCACAGGACAGGACTCCATATGTATATTTGGAAACTACATCTAAAGACACTGCCAGACCACTACCTTAGAAGGCAATTCATCAACTCTTGAGCAGGTAGGAAAGTATGCTGGTATAAGATATGCTACTCCCCAAGCTGACTTCAAATCTGTCTTAATAATGAACCTAGTAAGTGATGTTTACTTAAGAAGCTTGGCTAGTGCATTCTCTTAGCTTTGTTTCCTTCAAATGCCAATTACCAGTCACTCTCCTTAAGTATGGTGTAGTAGCCTGGCCAAATTAATACTTTGATTAGCATGTTTTGCCTCTGGTCAGGCTATAACTGACCACAGACATGGAATGCTCCATGCCTACAATCTGTCAGTTTTCTATTTTTTAAGATGAGTCTAGGGTTCTTTTGAAAGAACATTAAACCTATGTTCATATTCTGACAAGTCACAAAGAAAAGCTATGGAATGAAACAGAAGAATGCAATTGACTCTTCTTCAAGATGTGGAGGAGAGTTTGTAAACATTATTGGGATGCTGCTCCAACATGCTCTTCTCTGCCCTTAGACAAGTCATTGGACTGATCTGCATGGGCAAGGCTGAAGAAGAAAGGAGAAACAGCTAACAAGCTCTGTACAGTATTTGCAAATGCTGCAGTCGAATAGTGGATGCTAACCAGAAATGGTCACTATTGACAGTACTTGGAAATAATACACTAAGTAGGCAGAAATGCTGATTCCACCAAGAAATAAAATAGTAAAAACAATAAGGAGAGCAACTGCACAAAACAGCTTATGTCAGAAACAATATTAAAAAATGTAAATGTAATGCGATCATTGGAGCGCTGGCTATAATGCAACCAGTTCTCATACTGGATTATTATTGTTGATCCATGTTTAACAATCAGATCTAGTGCTCTCCCAAATATTGCTGAAGTTTCCAACAGGTGTCAGAAAAGAGGAAAAATGGGAGTATCTAAAGATGGTTTTAAGCTGCCGGCTGAGGATGGGGTGAATGCAGTGCCAGAAGAACATGGAATCTAAAAATGAAAATCTGGGTGTGGCTCCTGTCCTAGTTAGGGGGGATGGGGATGAGCCCTAAGGCTGTAGCCTAGAGGCTTTCTCTGTTGCTGAGTTAAAAGTACTATTCACCCATCCTTGGCTCAATAGAAAACAATATGAAATTTGCTGCCTCGTGCAGAAAGCTATTCCCATCGATTGTGTCTGTTGAAATGACAACAGTGTTGCCTCAATGAAAAATATGCTCTTTCTCTTAGACAGTCTTATGTCATAATGTTGAATAAAGTCTTCAAAATAAAAATTATGCCCATTGAACAGAACTGAGATGCTTGGAACAGTTCTGGAAAAACATAATTTTATTTGGGATTATATCTCTACCTTTCCTTTTTCTGTAAAATCATTATGTGGATTTTTTATAAAAAGCAGGAGGGTTTTTGTTGTTGCTGTTCTACATTTCACTGCAGCCAGCTTCTCAGAGAGTAAATAGCAAACAGTAGAACAGCAGACTGGCAAACCAGAAGAGGACACTTATCAATCTGAAATACCCAACAGGTATTTTTTTGATCATTCCCACCAGTAAACACTTGACCTTACCTCCCGGCATGGAGGCAAAAAAGGCGTAACAAATTTCATACGCTTTGAGACTGCCAATGGTTTTTGTAGATTTTAAGAGAAAAATTACAACTTTAATTGTAGTTGTACAATTAAACAGAATAGCATGCTTTTCTATTCCAAATATTTATTATTGCCAGAATTGCTAAATTAAATTGATAATTATTGTACAGTATTATTTAAAATAGCAACAGAAATAAGGTTTAAATAATAATATAAACATGGATTTTATGGATTTAGGCTTATACTTGAAGGTATGAACTCCATAGAATTTTTTAGACTTCCACAGTTTATGAATCTCTGAAGTTTACCAATCACTACTATCAAGCAAAAAGATTTACAGAACCTCTGGATTCAATGCCAAGGAAGAATTTCCATATTGCTGTCCAAGCTCAAAATCTCGACTTGAACATTTCTGACTCCAAATTCAAAGATATTTCCAAGTAGAGATGTTGTCCAAAATTTAATTGGAATTCATTTATGACTCAAGCACCATTTTTATTATAGAAAAAGATCCAAGGACATTGCTATAAAAGGAGTTTTGAATTGCTAGTAATTTACACCTGCATTGCCTCAACCAGTCTTTTTAAAAATGGTTGAGAGACTGAGAGAAGCAATGTGTGTTTGTGTGAGTGTGAGGGAGAAGAGAGAGAAAATAAAAGTGGCTGGAATGCTGCAGAGTAAAGCATATTATTTTATTTTACATCTTATTTACAAAAATGTACCTGGATTTTTAAGTTTTAAGTGCAGTACTTTATTTAAAAATATGTAGTATGCAACAAGACCGGCTAAGGGGGTGGCTAGGGAGAAATCTTATCAGTTTTGTCTTATGGTACATGTGTACTTACATCCATCCTTGAGGCCATTTGTGAGAATACCCATATGTTTATTCCAAGCATGTGTCTATTGCCTCATAAGACTGAGTATTCTTGCAGAACATAAACATCACAAATACACTCTATTTCCTCTTTTAGTTCAGAACAATTCAATAGCAGTTATTAGAAACAACTACATAATAGGAATAGAAGCTGGTTGACTGGCAAGCAGAGCTATTGGTCATGTAAGAATAAAGGCTGAAAGCCTTTAGGCTAGAAAACTTTTAAAATACACAGATCAAAGACAAATGGATGACAGCTGTTTCATTTATCTCAGCATGTCTTAGAAAAAAGAAAAGATCCAAGACCATAATGTCAGTTTTTTCCTACTTAAGAACATTGAAAATGGAGCATCCTTGGCATTTGATGCTTCCTCCATTTTGTGGTGATGTGGCACCAGGGGATGAAAAGAATTTTCTGTTTTCTAAAATAGAACAGCAGTCTATTTAACATTTCCTGAATACTTTTCCTTGGTGTGTTTCCAAATCCCCAACTGTATTTATTAAGAGTTGATGGAGCTTATTCAGACAAAAGTCACTTTTGGAGTTCTTCTCCATTGTTCAATATTAAGGAAAGTTAATTATTTTATCCAGCTATGGTAATGACATAACTAACCCTACAAAGACTATAATGTTGCTGCTTCAATCTGGATCCATCACTGGATCCCAGTGATGACATGGCAATATCATGCCATGTCTTTTTGGGTAGAATAATGACACAGCCCAACAAATCACAGTCACTGAGTATTTCTATTCTGAATATACTGAGCCTATCTGTGCAACTCATTATTCTCTGCAATAGGCAATGTGCAACTTAGCAAATGCTTTGAACCACAAATTCCACAGTCTCTTGCTGTTGCTACTGCTGGCTGAAGCTCAGGAGAATCAATTCAAAATATCTGGAGCATTCCAGGTTGTCTTAATAATGGGATATCAAGTCAGATTTAGCTCTGATACCTGTATACACAAAGTCTTGCCATTTTGACTTATTTTAGTAATAACTTGTGGTTCTTAGACATTCCAATTGTCTATTCTATTCTGTTGATCTGCCTTATCTATTATCATCCCATTCTTGTATTTTTTTTTGGAATCCTCAAACCTGAGAAGCATAATCATTTTAATTGCATTATCTAATCACATCATATGCTTAAAAAACATTTTACTTCCTGATCACTTCCTTGGTTGAAAGAGTGTTTATTTGATCCATCTGGATTACAGGAATGATCCTTGTTTAACAATCACTCATTCAGCAACCATTCAAACTTACAATGTCACTGAACAAGTGATAGTTATGACTATTCCTTAAAGCTTTGCCATTGCAGCAGCCCAGCAGCCATGTGATTGCAATCTGGCACTTGTCAACTGATCTAGATTTCTGACCATCACAGCATCTGATGGTCACTTAATTGCAATTTATGACCTTTCCACAAGCAAAGTCAATGGGGAAGCTGGGAGAAAGTTGAAAGTTTCTATTATGTGGGGTCCTTACTTAACAATGGTAACTGAGGACTGATGGAACTGCCATTGCTAAGTACACAGTCATGTGACATCACACTTTATGACACTGCTTAGCAACAAAAATGCCAGCCCTACTTATGTTGTTAAGCAAGGACTACTTGTAATTAGTTCTTTGTAACTATTTTCAAGTCCAAAATTCAAAGGTGTCTATCTTTTTGTCTCGGTGTTTCTCAGAGGCTCATTTTTACAACAAAACATTGTTGAGAAAGATAATTGATTGTTTTGTTTGGATTTTTGTTGTCAAATATTTTCCCTTCATGTTCTTTACTTTTGTTACTGCTTTTTCCTTAATCTCTTAATCTCCAGTAGATTGTCCATCATTACACAATTATATACCTCTTTCATTTTCTCACTATCAGCTGTTAATCAAATATGCAGGCTAATATTATTATTATTACTGCTGTTTTTTCACATTCACTCCTGACTTATTCTCGTTATTCTTGTATTTAATTTGACTGAGAAGTCTTAAGAATAATTCAGCATTATATTAAGAGGGTCAGTGATTCTTTCTTAATCTCCTTACTGAGATTAGTGAGATCAATTGTATTTACGGTGACATATCTAATACATAAGGCATAATTCCCTACCATGCTGCAAGATTTCTGTCTGCGCTTAGATAAATGCAACTATACTGGCTTTCCCCAATCTGATATCCTTCAGATATGGACATCAATAAGGCCATGTTTCCTGAGAACCTTGGGAATTAAAACTGAACACATTAGAGAACACCAGATTAATGGAACCTGAGCTAAATGTTAAGGAGCTCTCTTCTAAATATTCTTTTGTAGCCACAGGCTGGGAGGCAATAGGAACAGATGTCTTGCAGCAGTGTCCACCAATATCAACATAACCTACTTGAATACTTGTTGTATTTAAAAGCCTTCCTCTAAATTTCATCTTAGTGAGCCAGGCAATTACTGGAGAAAGAATCCTTTTCATTTATAACAGGCCACTTACAAACTCCTCATCCCATTTGGACTCATTTAGTTTGGATTCTGGTTATTCTGGAGTTAAGCAAATACATTTTAATTTACCAACCCGTATTTGTATCCTGTGATTGAAGTAGTGTAACTGCTGCATATATTTCATTGGTAGGTGAAAATTGGCAAAGCAATATGCTCATCAGAACTCTCTGATGGAATATTCCAATGATTCTGTATTGATACAATATCAAATTGAGTATAATATTTAGAACACTATTATTTGCAGAATATCTCTTTTCACTGTAGGTGATTGGAGGGAGGGAGAGGACAATACATTTATATCAGCTTTTGAATTAGTATATATTTTACTTCTGCGGGGTGGGATGGAGAGCTTAGGAAACTGAAGATCCAACTGAACAACAGTATTAAATCATACTTTGACAATAGGTATAGTGAGGAATATTTGTCTGAGCACTAAAACAACTTTTGCCACATTCTTTTAATCAATTTCCTGAACAAAATAATGGACAAGTTGTTGGATGGTAATTGAAGAAGGTGTGTGGACATGCTGGTTGGGAAATTCTGGGAGGTGAAGTCCATGCAACTTAAAATTGCCAAGTTTGAAAAACACTGATCTAGTCCAACATTCCACAAGATGCAGAAAAACCAATTAAACCATCCTCCAGATGTGACTATCCAACCTTTTATTTTTTTTAAAAAAGTTTTGGAGAACCCACCACCCTGATAGGGATGCCTTAACTTCCCCCCACCCATCTGCCCTTCCCATTTATTCCCTTCTGGCCACCTGCAGTCTGTGGACCCTGCTGCCCTAGCTGACCTTTATGCTCTTCTTGCTCATGCTGCTGACCAAGCATGCCCATCCTGGGAG
>JANHZU010000491.1:172692-185826 GCA_032468055.1 Acrochordus granulatus
CTTTGGCCACATAATGCGCAGGGAGGATTCATTAGAAAAGACTGTGATGCTGGGAAGGATTGAAGGGAAGAGGAGAAAGGCAGAGGAGAAGGGCAGAGGATGAGGTGGATAGATAGCATAGTCAGTGTGATGGGCGTGGGCTTGGGGGGACTCCGGGAGGCAGTGCAGGACACGGAGGCCTGCCATAATGCAGTCCTTGGGGTCGCAAAGAGTTGGACATGAGTACGCGACTGAACAACAACAGTGTTTCTCAAATATCCAAATAGGCCATGGTGCTCAGAGTCAGAATAAGAAAAGACACACCAAATCTATTATCATAGATCAGCAGATTTCTTTTGTTAATACAATGCTAGGTACATGCTTCAACTTTGCAAGATAATCGGATAACGTTGGAGTACTATAAATGGTTAACTGAATATGCAGGCCAAGTTAGCAATTCTAGCAGTCAGAAAGATCTATTTATTTACTTGAAAACATGTGTAAATCTGCCCATTTTCTAACCAACTCTGAGTGGCTCCCAACCAAAAAGATGGGCAAAAAGGCAAATGGATCTGTAATATTAGCTTGAAGGAGTCCTTAAGCCCACTGTTTTTAACATGTCAGGATTTAGTGAATAAAGTACATGTAGAATATACTGTATTGCCTTTCGTATTCAGGCTTTATGCAGCAAGAGAAAACATTTGTGGAATGGTAACTATATGCTCCTGGCCTTCCTTGGTCCAGAAGGTACAAAGGTAAAAACTGGAAGGCAACTAAAACAGAATCAGTTTGCATTTGTGGTCTTTGTTTAATACATGATGTATCTTATAGGTACTAAGAGAGCTAATTTGGTGTAATGATGAATGTGATGGCCTAGAAACAAGGAAATCGTGAGTTCTAGTCTCATCTTAAGCATGAAAGCCTGCTCACTCTTTCTCAGACTAACCTATCTCACAGGGTTAATTGTGGAATTAACTATAAGAATCCTCATGAGAAAATGTTTTTATTTTGAATTCTCTTTAAAAATATTGATGGAATTTTGAAAGTTGTTATTGGTTATGGGAACCAGAAAAAACAGAAAACTATGATAAAAGAGAAGAAAATTTAAATTTGACTTTCTAATACAGAATGGAACAAAATATTTTAACTTTGAACATATTGAGGGATATTTGTGAACAGTGGACCCAGAAATTAATTTTAAGTGTGTCTGCTTCTGTAGAAAAATTGTGTTTAAAAGTTATGGAAGAGGAACATGTTTTACCTAGCAAAACTGAAAATGATATGAAAGGGGATTTAAAAATGACAGGCTACAAGAATGAAATGGAAAAAGATGAGACTGAACATAGAAATGAAATCAGCTAAAGTTCTAATATTGTAATGAAAAGGAATATACAAACCAAAAGATTACTTGATAACTTTCCTATGTTGAATGTACAATAGAGATTTGTTAAAGCTTTGAAGAATTTTGTAAAAAGGGACATAGAAAAAATAAAATGAAGTTCTAGATCACTATTTGAAGGGATTAAAGTTCAAGATTGCCAAAAGTAAAAGGAAAGAATATAAAATCAGTTTATATGATCAAGGTTAAAATAGAAATGTTGTTATCTTTGGTAATAGTTAACGGACTTTTGCTGATCAGAACTGAACAAGTAGGCTTTAAAAGTTTATTTATAGATAAGAGATGGAATATGGGGAAAAGAGATCATTTGTTGTACTTTAAGAGAAGGTGCTAAGCTACTAAATTGTTAATACTTCTTGGGATGAAGAGGGAAGTCATTTGTTCTATATTCTACATTGACTCTTTTATTTCTTTACAATATTCTTACTTTTTTCTTTTAGATTTTTCTGTTTTTTCTTTTCAGCATTTTATATTTTTTATTATTTTTAACATTTGTATTAGTTTCTTTTTAATTATATTTTTTAATAAAATTACTGTACAAAAAAGAAATGTTCTTTCTTACCTTGCATATTCTTCACGAGCTCTAGAAGCTGCTGTTTCCTGGAAAAGTGAATTATTCTGCTGGAAAAACTTATCATATCTGACAGAATCTGAATCGGGATATATTCGGCGATAGCCTCCTGTGTTTTTTTCTTCATAGATCTCTGCTTGTTGGAGCCACACAGCCTGGCAGTTCTTGAATTCCTCAGCTCTGATAATAATTACCCAGATAAAATGGTTAAATTTCAGAGACGGAGTTTTTCCATTTTAATTTTCTACTGCCCAAATCATATTCAGATAGTTCTATATGTGTTGGAATAAAACATTTTGACTTAGCTTTTAAGCATGTAAATATCACCCAAAGTATCCTGCCTTGATATTTTTGGTCTTCTTACTAGGCAGAAATTTCTCAGTCACCAGAAGTGGATAATTAGCTTCTCCCTCTCCACCATTCCCTTTCCAGGGAAAAACAAGGCCAGGAAAGGCCTAACTTAGCAAATGATGAATTCAAATGTATATTTGATTATGTCAAACATTTAAATATAAAATTTTGATGAGAAGATAAGGTATTAAAAATTAATGGAAAGGACAACAGCCTAGATTTTCTTTATCTGAATTATGGCTGTTATATAATGGGATGTGTAAGTGAATTCTTGGATTTTTAACTTTTATCAGTAAACATTTATTTTGGGTTCGATTTCTTTTAAAACTTTACTGATATCATATTTTGGCTCAGATGCATTTGTAGCATCTAAAATATGTTACCATAATATTTTTTTAAATTTCAAACTTGATAATAATTTGGGAATTTGCTTTGAATGTAGAATTAAAGTGAACAATTAAGAAGTATCATTAAGATAAATATTACCTGTAACAACTTTGAAACAAAGATTTTAATATCCTATATTAAGAAAGAATGGCTAAAATATTAACGTATAGTAAATATTTTTATTAAAATCTTGAAATAAGATTAATTCAATAAGTTTTTTTTTCACATTTTCTGTATACACCAGAAAACATTTTAAAAGATTTGGCTATTATATTAGAAATGTGAAATGACTGAGAGACACTTATCTTTATGATACAAGCTTGTTATACTATTGCTGTTATTTTTTAAATACCTGTAACTTTGCTAATATATTATTGCAATGATCAAGAGTTTAACTGTGTAAATATATTTCCAAATTAGGTCCAAAAGCATGATATTTGTAATTATATGAAAATTATGATATGTGAGTTTGGGAATAGAGGTAACAAAAAATACTACTTTTCAATGCTGGAAAGATAGTGAGATCACAGATTTACAGATCTGGATCACCAATATGCATTTGCTATTTATGAACTGCCTCTTTATTAATATAATGAAAAGACTAATATTATGTTAATTGATCAAGATTGAACTATGTATTTAAAAACTATGTTGAATGACTTCCTCTATATATTTTGTGTATCCTTTTTTATCAGTTTCGTTTTTTATTTCTCTCTCCTCTTTTCCTTTATTTTTTCCTTTATTAAAACAATATATAAATATAAAGAGCTACAGCATGCACAATTCTGCATAAGATGATTTTGGTCTATTCTGAGTCCATTCTGAGAGCTTACAAAAATTTCCATGTATTTGTTCCAGTGCAATTTTTCTCAGGCAAAGGCTCTACTTGAGCATTAAGTACCATACTAAGGGGAAACATGCCTAGAGAAAGGTGGGCCAGAACAAAACTATATAGGATTTAATTTTAGTTTCATATAGTACAATTAACATGATTAATTTCCATATGCTTAGTTATGTTCTTCTGCCACATTAAAAGCTACAGTTAAGTGACTTAAAGGAGGTCCAAGGGCCATATTGAAGCTGTAGTTTGTAGAGACATCTTTCTATCCTTATGGATACAGCAAAGCTCTCTTAAATTCCACAGAAATTTAATATAGGTACAAAAAAGACAATGTTTGTAAAAAAAATTTGTCTGAACACAAAGGAGACATTACGGCCTGCCTATTCATATAGTTCGAAAAGACTAGGTTATTATTTGATATTTAAATACTAATATTTTTAATCACATCTGTATATTTAATAACTTCTTCTGAAATTGAAGCACAACAATAATTCTGGCCTGGCTGTGCTATTAAGAGTATGACCAACATACTCTCCCCAAACATACATAAATGAATTTCTTCTTATATACTGTACTACCTTTAAAAAAAAAACAAAATTAACTTGCTTTAAATTCCTTAGTGTTTTCTTCTGTCTTATCTGATCATCTTGCTATATGCAGCTGAAGCCAAAAAACCTCTCCCCAAAACAAAACAACCAATCAGCAATACTAAATCTAGAAAAAAATGTGTAATGTGTTCTCACATAATATATCTAAAATATATTAGACAACACAGAGATGAGTGGAGAAGCTTGCTTTATTGCCACCAGCTGTTTAGCATAGCATCCAATTTTGGCCCAAGATTTAATTCTATTTTTTATTTCAAAATATATGTAATATCTGTTGTTTAAAATATATGTATACTGCCAACTAATAGTTCAAAAAAATTTACATTGCAAGTAAATTTAAATGTAAATTTAAAGTAAATTTAAATGCAAGTAGATAAATAGGTACTACCTTCAGTGGGAAGGTAACAGCATACTTGTGCCTCAGTGTATAGTTCTGCTGGACACATGTCCACAGAAGTGTCTTTGATCAATGCTGGGTTTTTGGCTAAGAATGGAGATGAGCACTGCCCCTTAAAGTCAGCCACAACTAGTAGAGGAAACCTTTATTTTTACCTTAATATCTGTTTAATAGCAATTACTATTAAATTCAGTAATTTCATCTTCTGAAAGCTACAGAGATGCAAATTTATAGTATTAGAGATTTTTACAAGTAGATTATAAATTGTGATCACCATTGTCTCAGAAAGTGGATTAAAAAGTTCAGACCTAGCTTCACGATTACGGCACTGCTTGAGAAGTCTTTCTTTCCCTCGTCGTTTCTCTACTTCCAAGATTTTGCGCTTATCACATGCACCTAGGTTGATCAATACTAGAGTGTCATATAATAATTGGTCTTTCACTTCTTTGTCCAACCATGAATCAGTGCTGAAACTTGGAGAATGATTCACCTACAATTACAAAAATTGAATATATTTGTAGTTACTGCAGTTTTACAATGAAAAGTAAGCATTCTAGAGAGAACAGAGGGGAAAATAAGCTTCTAGAGTTGATGATTAGTAACTAGGGTGCTATGACCTTCCAAGTCCAATTGTTTGCAATTATAAGCTATGATAATCATCATATTGCATAACTGGACTGTAGTGATTCAAATATTAATACATATTTTCCCAAGCACTAAGTTCACTTATTACAAGTCCCTCTATCCTCCAAAAAGCTTAAGAAGGGTTAAGTTCTTTCTCTATGGCCTTTGCTCATTGTGAGTAAAAAATAAGCCAACATTGTGGAATTCTGAACTAGAAATGTAATTTTGCTGGGATTTTTATGAAGGATATATTAGTATATCCTTTTTCTTATTAAATGTCTACATTAGTATAGGATAATACAATTTTAATATAAATGTCTGGAGTCATGACCTAAATTAAATGTTTATATGTTTGGAAGGGATATTAGATAATAATAATGCCTTCATAATTACATTTATATTTAAATTCATGATGTAAAATATTTGGTATTACTCTCAGTCTTGGCACAGTGTTACTTAATATTAACAATACAATTAGGAAAAAGTATGTTTAACAGGTAGTATTATTTTCTTATCTTTGTTTTCTTGTTTTCTAATACTGACATCATTCCAATTCCTACTGTGACAGGTTAGAAGCTAAATATATAAAATAATCATATTGCATGATGATTGATAAGAAATAAATTTAAAATAAAGAGAAATATTTCAGTGCACAACTGTTAAACAGTATGTAAAAATTTCACTACCAGACATATAAGAGTATAACTTATATTTCAAGAGGTATTGTTCCCCATACATTAGCAAGTACAGAATATTAAAAGTTAATAATCATGCAAATTGGCACAGAATGTGACTGATTACACTGTGAAAAAAATAGTTAACTAGATAAATTATTGCTATAATTGTAATTTTTCTAGCAGATTTCTTGTGCAACCAATTGAATCTTTCCAACTGGTTTTAAGTCCAAAAGACAAGAATCTAATTTTAAAGCAACATTCTCAATTGTCTAATGCCCTCTGCTGGTAATCCATGTGATTGGAAGTATTGTCACAACATTGTTGAAGCAAAGAGAGAAAAGGAAGAGGTTAGAGTAGAGCTGGTGAAAGGCACAGGAGAATAGCAGTCATCTTAACTCCAAAGGAGAGAAAGAGGGGTATAAATTCTGAATCCAAGAGTTCTTCTTGTGGACAGTTCTTGATACTACCAATCAGAAAATACAGTAGAATTCACAATAAGAAAAATTCAGCAGAAGTAATGGAAAAGAGAGTTGCAAATATATTTTTCAAATTCCATGAATAAGGCAGGGCAATTGTCTAATAAAAGCTTTCTGCAGAAGCAGCCAGAGACCTACTTATTTTGAAAAAAGGAACATACCTCAAGTAACCATGGTTTGAGTTTTCGATCCAGCAAGATATCAAATCCCAAGATCTCAAAACAAGCACTCCACATGGTGTGGTTGGGAAAACAAGTAAGATAATTATGCTTGATGACAGGATGGGCTGATATCAATGTTTTAATAACAACATCTTCAATATCCTTCCATATCTGTCCTGTATCATAACCATTTTGCTCCATGTACTTATTAAAGGTAGACAGCTTCCTTAAAAAAGGGGAGGGGGATGGAATTGGAACACAAGCAAGACAATGTATTTGAGCAATTTACTTCTCTCTTCACTTTTTAATTAGCCACAAATTAACTCCATTCTCTAAATCACATGCAAATCTTTTTATTTCACATAATCTAAAATAATAAGCAATCCATAGTGTAGCTCTTAAAATAACTAAAACAAATATAAATTAATACTTAGAAGTGACCTGATTCACACATTATGCTAGCCTTGGCTTCCTGAATAACCCACAACTAGATGAATTCATATAATTCATTAAAACAAAGAAAGCCACATTATGGCTTAGAGCAGTATGTAATCTCAGGAGTAGTCTGGCATATAAAACAACCCATTACTGAAATTACAAATTAGATGGATGAGGAGAGCATAGAATCATAGGGCTGGAAAGGACCTTGGAGGCCTTCCAATCAATTGGATTGACTCATATGGTCAGGAAATTTCTTTTTGAGTTTGGTTTCTCTCTGTAAAGCTTCTACCCATTAGTACTTGCCCAACTCTCAAACACTACAAGAAGAAAACAAGACCCTTTCCCAAATTTTCCAATTTCCCAAATCAAGACCCAAAATTACAAATTTTGTAATTTCCCTGTGGCTGCCCTTCAAGTTTTAGAAGACTGCTATCATCTTTTCCCTCAGTCTGTTCTTTAAATTAAGCAAAATCAGCATTTTCAATCATTATTTGCAGAATTTAGTCTCCAAACTTCTCACTATCTTTATTGTCTTCTCTGTTCAGCATCCTTCTTGTATTGGAGCAGCCAAAACTGGGCACAGTATTCCAAGTACATTCTGATCAGTATAGCATAGAGAGGCGTTAACATTTCCATGGCTTCTATGTTATACTTCTGTTGATGCATTCCAATATTACAGTGCCTCTTTTGGTAGCCACAGCACTGTTAAAAAAAGGTAAAAGTTTCTAAGGGAGTGATGCTCATCTCCGTTTCCTAGCCGAAGAACCACCATTCATCCAAAGATGGTTCCATGATCATATGGCCGGCATGACTATATGCCAAGAAGCATGGATGCTGCTACCTTCCTACCAATTTAGGCAGTACCTAATTATCTATTTGCATTTTGACATGCTTTTGAACTGCTAGGTTGGCAGGAACTAGGAGACAACAAGGGCTCACCCCGTTATGTGGCAGTTCTTGGGTCTCAAACTCAAGCCTTTCCAGCTGACAAGCCCAGCATCTTAACTGCTCACACCACTGTGTCCCTTTACAGCACTGTTAGTTTATGCTTAATCTGTGGTCTACCAGGACATCGAATTCCTTAAGTACCATTACTGAACCAGGTACTGTCAAACTTGTATCTGTACACCTGATTTTTCCTAGCTAAGTGCAGAATTGTACATTTCTTGCCACCACACTGCATTTTTTTGGAAAAGACTCAGTATTGAAGTCTATCAATTTTTTTAATCTTGACTTTGTCTTTTGAGATATTAACAATTGCACCCCTCCCCTCCCCTCAGCTTTATCCTTTTGTCTAAGTCATTTTATAAACCATTGAAGAGATATACAGACATAGTAAAGACTCATTAAAGATCACATGTTGAATATGATTGTTCAACTAATAGCAAATCCAGATAGCTATCTACCTTAGATTGTTGCCTTTCATCAAGATGGAAGTTATGATCAACTTTATCAAATGCCATTCTAAAGCCTAGGTACACTATATCCTGAGCATTCCTACAGCTATCTGGTCTCTTTGCAAAAAATAACACAAAAAGCAATAATACTTATTTGGCACAACCTGTTCTTAATAAACCCATGCTGGCTTCTAGTAATCATCTTTTTTCCTTCCTAAATGCTTGCAAATCCACTGCTTCATTTTCTAGGATTTTCCCAGTTATTGATGTCAAGCTGCTTCATAAATAGTTAACCAGGTCTACCTTTTTCACTTTTTAAAAAAATATTGGAACAATATTAGCTCTTCTTTAGTCTATACTAAAGAATTCCCCTATACTTCAGGAATTCTTAAAGATTATAGTGAATCAAACTTCTGGGGAAGAAGTGGCAAAGTGAAGATGGCTCTGCAAAAAGCAGAGTTGACAACTGTGGCTAAAATGCTGGGGAGATTTGTTCCTTTGACTCTCTCTGGAGAAAGAAAGGTCAGATTGTCCATGTTATGCTCCATATGGTTGCTCCTCACAAGAAGACTGCAAAGCAACAATCTTCAGAGGGTGGCAGAACTGGGAAATGAAAGAATTTGCTATTCTTCCTCAGCCATAGTTGGAGTATTTAAAGCACACTCAATTCACACTTCCTTTGGGAATCACTTTTGGAAATTGCCTATTAACTGCTTTAAAGAACACAGACATTTTCAAAATACTGAAAACACTGGATGAGTGTCTTCAATCCTTATAAGAAAATAAAATTGTATCTTTATAAACTAAGAATTCAAAATAAACAGCAAAAAGAGAGTTTTGGTTATACAAAATTTAAATGGATTAAGGGCTTACAAAATGTTGGAATACTTTATTTGTAATATTAAGACTTTGAAATTAATTTATCAGATTTATATGCTGCCAAAATAAAAAATGACTCTTGGCAGCTTACAATAAAAACAATTCATAAAATCAACTTAAAACATCGTAAAACAGCTAAAAAACATTCAAGTAAACCAACCAGGAAAGAGCGGGCAAATAAAAATATATACGGAGATGACAATTAAGCCACTAGCCACCTCCAAGATGAAGTGTCTATATCACAGCCCCATGCCAGTTGGCAGAGCCAAGTCTTCAGGCTCTTTCTGTAAGGATGGGCGTTGACCTCACCTGTGGGGACAAGTTGTTCCACAATGCAGGAGCCACAGCCAAAAAGCTCTTCTTCTAGATTCCAACAGCCAAAATTCCTTGGCTGATGGGATCTGGAGGAGAGCTCTTCCCCTGGATCTGGTGCTAAGGGACATCTGCACTGGGGTGAGATAGTTTCTCAAATAACATAGTCCTGTGTAATGAAGGGCTTTAAAGGTCAAAACAAACACCTTAAATTGCACCTGGAAACAGACTGGCAGCCAATGCAACTTACAGAATAAAGGTTTTACATGGGACATTCTATTGGCCCCTACAATCATCTGTGCAGCCACATACTGCACCAGCCGAAACCTCTGGATGCTCTTCAAGGGTAGCCCCATGTAGAATGCATTACAGTAATCCAAAGACGAGATGACAAGGGCATGGGTGGCCAAGTGTAGGGTTTAGGAAGAGGCATAACTGGTGCATGACACACAGTCATGCAAAGGCTCTCCTAGCTGCAGACACCACCTGCTTATTGAGCAGGAGTTGCAAGTCCAGGAGAACCCCCAAATTACCCACTGGATCTCTCCAAGGAAGTGCCACTCCATCCAGAGTTAAGGATGTTAACGTCCCAGAACCAGGACTCCCAGCCACCCAGAGCCACTCAGTCTTGCCAGGGTTTAACTGAAGCCTGTTGTCTTAAAAAGGCAACTGGATTTATATTTTTAGAAGTTACAGAGAAATGTTTCACAAAAACCAGTTGGTTTCTTTATCAAGAATTTGAAATCTGCAGTCTTGAACAGAATATCTATGTTCTTTAAGATGTAAATGAACTGGTTTGAAGTCTATTCAGGAGACCAAATAACTTTTATATAAAAAAATTTGAACTGCATAATTTTTCAGAAACATCTACAATTCATTTACATCTTAAAGAACATGGACATTCTATTCAAGACTGCAGATTTCAAATTCTTGATAAAGAAACCAATTGGCTTTCAAGAGGAATAAAAGAAAGCATATATATAAAAACATTAAATCCTTTCATCAACGGTTGGGGGAGTGGGGACAAGATTTCAGTTGTCTTCTGTTCACAATCAGTTTTGGCACACTTGCAAGAAAACAACCTTTTAGCAGTCCCTGAAGTGATGAAACTGAATCTTGAGGCTACCTTCCCTCGAAATCTTTACTACCTATCTTCTGCTTCAGCTTATGTGAGAATTCAGAGTATTCTATTTCATTGTTTCCTGCCCCCTTTTGAGAAATCTGTATATATTCCTTATCATTTTTTCCTTTTATCATCTGAGACTGAGGAAGACTCCTGGATGGGAGTTGAAATGTTTCTCTGTAACATCTAAAAATAAAAGTCTAATTGCCTTTTTAAGAAATTTTGCAAATTTTTTTTCCAATTTTGCTACAAGACATGACCTGGATTCATGAGAATATACATAGATATTACAACTTATAATGGTGTTCAGAGGTATTTTTGAGGAATGGTACTTCACCTTGAATCAATAATGACAGCTGTGTTGTGTGTTCTTAAGAACAGTCTGTCTCCAGAAAATAATTTGGAACAAAACTTATCTGAAATGACTATGGAGAACAATATGAACAAAAATGTCTCTCTGCACTTGCTGACATCTAGACTGGAAAAGGTATTGTGTATTATATTTTCTTACAATTAAGAGTTGGGATATGGAGTGATGAGTTTTATATTAATATTATTTTTAGGGCTCTGTTTGGACTTTTGCTGACACCTGGATTGCACAAGACGTTGTTTATTAGACTTGTCTATAGTTTAAGAGTTGAGTTATGGAATGAAAAAATGTATATCTATTACTTAAACAGAGATGAAGAGATAGTGAAACTGTTTATACTTGTGATGAGGGTGGGAAGTCATTTTCTTGTGTTTTTTCTCTTTTTTCTCTTTTTCAGGCTTTCTTGAATCTTTTATTGTTTCTTTTTATTGGTACTGTATTATGTATTTATGAATTATCTTTTACTATTGTAGATAAAGCTTTTAATAAAATTTTATTAACAAAATTCTAGTGAGTAAGCAGTTCTGAGATGGCATCTGTCAGTTCCTTTAGCACACTGAGATGTAATCCATCTGGCCCTGGAAATCTGAATCAGCTAGGTGTTCTCTAACCACTTCCTAGCTTATTTTGACCTGTATTTCTCTTCTGTCACACAGGTTGCAGCTTTTGATAGCTTTGGCTTTTTCATTTTGTAAAAAGATGGATGTGAAATAGAAATTAACTAGTTATTCTTTCTCACCACAGTCTGTCATCATTTTGTTATCTTCTTTAACCACAAGGCCATTTCTTGAATTTTTCTTTTGTTCTTTATATATCCAAAGAATATTTTGTTGTTGCTATTTTTGGCATTCACTGCATGAGTCAGTTCATTCTGAACCTTGATCTTCCTCATTCTACCCTTACAAATTTGTGCTATTTCCAAATATTTTGCTTTTGTTATTTGCCCCCTTTCCATTTTTTAAATGTATCTTTTTTCCTTCAGTTTATCAGAAAATTCTTTATGCAACTACATTGATTTCATTTCTCTTTAATATTATTTGTTTTGGCCTTAGTTATCTCATTTATCAGAATTTCCCAAGTTTCCTGTTTTTCTTTTAGGATTTCCATCTGTGGAATTCTTCCTAATTTTTCCCTTAGTTTATTAAAATCAGCTCTCTTGAAATGTAGAAGAATATGGTGAATTCTAGGATTATATGTTTACTCTCTTTCACAGTTCCTACAATTGGGAAGCTGCCAAGAGTCATTTTGATTTTGGCAGCATATATATTTAATAAATGTAAATAAATTGCTACTTCCTCACCCATTTTTTCTTGTTAACAAGTATTAAGTCCAGCATAGTTGATCCCTTAATTCCCTCCTTCACTTTTGGATGATGAAAGCCAATCTAATAAGCTTTAAAAATACATTGCATATATCTGATTGAAAAGCTTTTATAGTTTAGATTTAACATTTCCTTTTTCCTAAGTCAGAGTCATCCATCTACTCTCTGGCCTGATTATTAGTGAGTGAGTGAGAATAAAATAACTTCTTGAATAACTTGGCATTAGAGTTATAGGAATATCTGCTTTTCCTTGTTTATTGATCTGGCACATTGTAGTTCCTAATTTTGGATAGCAGGATTGCACTATGGAAGCAAGCAAAGCATTTCTTATATTAGACCTATTTATTGGAAAACCATGAGGAAACTATGGAAAACTATGCAAAGCAATCCAGAGTTTTGGGTAGAACACTGTGGGAAAAATAGGAACCAGCAGACTAAAATGTTGCTAGTGATCAACTGAAAATCCAAGAAGAACTCTGGAGGCTCTGGGAGGAAGGGAGAGAAAAATGGAGACAGCAATAATGAGATCAGAATGACCATTCTTTGTAAGATGTAGAAGAAAAAATAATAAAACATGGGGCAGAAACTGAGCAGTTCCATTTCAACAAATTCATTTACACTTCCTTTAGGGGGATAAATCTATACTTTTCTCACCTCCTCCAGACTCCTGCTGTTCGTCATCTGAGCTTTTTAAATGATTTACATCATCTAATGACAGAGAATGAGCCATGTACCATTCAGATTTGGAGAACTGTTTCCTAAATAAGTCTGAAATGGCTGTAAAGATTCATGAGAGCAAGCCCCCAGCATCCCCAGTTAT
>JANHZU010000491.1:201244-211370 GCA_032468055.1 Acrochordus granulatus
TTGGGGGCGTGGAACGGATTATCTGACTTTCCATTGTTTCCTATGGGAAACTGCATTTCTCTTTACGAGCATTTCACACTAAGAGCATTCTTCCGGAATGGATTAATCTCGTCTTGTGAGGCACTGTATTCTAGATAATTTCTGTTTTATATAATTAGGTCTTCATGAAACATGCAGACACTTTTGAGTAATCTACATATAAACTGCTTATGCAGAACTGATCTAAGCCTAGCATCTTTAACAACACTATAGCTTTCAGAGAAAGGATTTTATCCTGAAGCAATTCATGGCTCTGTATGGTGCCATAAAGAAAGACTTCAAAAGTTAGATTTATATAAAATGCAGCCAGATTATGAATGTCTGTATTTTTCAAAGTTTACTTTGTGTAACTATATGGCAGGAGCAATTGCCCTACATGTTTTGTAGTTACATCTAAATGACCATTTAAATTTGTTGTGGCAAGAATGGATGAACTCCTCCTGGGCATAGCCAAAAAATAAGACAAATTCCTTGCCAGGTAGAGTTTTAAAACCATGAATACCAGAAGTCTGCCCATAATCCATCAGGTAACTTGATGCTTTCAATGTTATGTTAAGGCATGGATAATTTGTGTTATATAATAAAGTGCCACAATATTTAGCAATTTGCTTTGTGAGGGTTTGCAGCTTAATATCCCAAGCGGCTTCACAAGTAGTTGGATTAATATAAGTATGGCAGCAACATCGCTTGTGTATTTGGGCAATAGATGTCCTTAAAAATAGATTAGAGCATTGGAGTGTTTCTGCACAATAGCAAAATCATATGCAATAATATGATTTACTCACCCATCAGTATTTAGAGGACCATGGAAAAGTGGACATTCCTTCTCTCTATGGAGTCTGCAAAAAGAAAATCCAATAATTTTATTTGACAGGCTAGGATTTTCAATAGCATACTATTTGGGCTGAATATGAATTTTCTCTCCCAGCCTGTCATATCTTCATTTATAGCATAAAAATATTTTAAAAAAAGCAACAGAAGCAAAAATTCAACAGAAGTTGCTTTAAAAGTAAAAAAACCAGAAAGATTTTTTTAAAGTTCATCAGGCAAATTCTAAAACTCTGACAATCTTCACCTGTGAGGAATATAAAAACCTTTTCCTTCCACAAGGACAAGTGCAAACACTAAAAGACAAGATTATTGAGCAGTCTGTTCAGCAAACTGATTGTCTTTAGTAATAAAAAGAGAAATGCATTCAAAAGTGAAACAACCAGGTTTGTGTGTGCAATCTGGTAACCTCAGGTGAAGAATCTTCTCAGCTTCTCTAAGGTACCTGTAGCATGGCAAACATGAAAAACCTCCACAGAGTCATTGAAGATATTAACAGTTTTATCTCTGGCAATGCAAGAAATATCAGTTAAAGCAGTGAATCCAAGTAGGCTCCCAAAGAAGATGGCAAAAGTTCCTCCCAGCAAAAGAAGACACAATTTAGCCCTTGTTAAACTGACTCCATAAACTTCAAATAAAGACCCATCCAAAAAGTTTAAAGTCATGGTTTTGCAAGTCACATTAGTAACATGTGAATAAGGTTTCTCTAGAAGATTTACGGTCGGCGGACAACTTCCTTTATCTGTACTCTCGGAGCAGAATTGCAGGATCCACAGTTGTACACATTTTCGAAGACGCATTTCAAATAGCAAGGAGCTCTGCTTCATAAGCACCTAGGTGCTCATGTGTAAAGGCTTGGCATTTGAGGAGAGGAACAAAATTTGCTCATGAGGAAGAATAACAATGTCAACTGAAAAACCATATCCAAGCCTTCTGATGTATTTGAACAGAAAGGCAAACCTCTTAGGCACTTATTGTACCATGAGCAACAGGGACAAACTGGACAGAGGCTACAAGTTCTCTTCAGTAGTCAGCGTCACAAAATATTTAGTCAGCTGGCAAATGCTGGCATCCAAAACTTACAAAAAACTGGAGATCCAAGTAAGACATTCATGTAGTGTTTGATAGAAGGCAGTAGAAATTAAAGAATGTCCCTTCTGATAGCAAAAACATCTCTTGTGCTTGGATGTATAATACAGTCTAAGTAGGTGATTGGACAAACGAGGGTAGTTCAACTGCTGAAGCTTTGTGACCCCATTTTGCAATACTAAAGACTCAAGTCTTTGGCTCTCTGAGGTAGGCTTCTTCATGTTTTTAAAATATATCAGTAGAGGATGAACCCCAGTGTGGTTCAGGAACATCTTCAAACTGAGAAGGTAATTGAAAGGGCGCTACTGGCAATGAAAACAGAAAAGTTACAGAGAAGTTTGGTAATGAAAGTTTAGACTATCTAGAGCATAATGGATGGTGGCTCTCTGATTACAAACTGGTTAGGTAAAAGGAGGTATGCTTTAAAAACAATTTACCAATAGTTGTTGTGAATGCACAGGTTTCCTTCGTATCAGATCCACTTTTCCCCATTTCAGTTATCCTTCCCAGTGTCTACAATTCGAACTCAGCTTTTCCCTGTGCACAGCCAGCAACAAACAGAAATTCAGTAACTAGCAAACACTTGCAATCTTTTCCCTCAATTTATAACATAACATAAGGCTGTTCAGTAGACAAACTTGTAGCCTCATTAACCTGGTTTTTTCCCTTCTCATATACTCATCTGGTGAACAAGAAACTGATCCGTTGGAGGAGTTGGAGGTAGAGAAGTGAAGTCTGAAGTCTGATAGATTTTTTTTTTAAATTGTGGCCTGAAAAGAACTATGACTACTGGAAACAAAGGCATAATTCAACAGAAAGATATTTTAAATCCCAAAGAAGTCAGAATAAGGCACTCGCACTCTCACATTGTTTGCAGTCTGCACATGTAGAGGCAACCAGGGAAGTCTTGGCGCAAACTGAGAGGATTGAATTTGATGTGTGTGAACGTACTGCAAAAATCCTAAAAAGAGAGGGAGGAAGAAGGGCTTTCTGCAGAAACATTATATTGTATTTTTCTGTTGTTGTCGTCCTCCTCCTTCTCTTGACCCTGAATCAATGGAAGGAAGTTTTGTAGAATCTGAAAGAGAGGCTTTGAGCCTAAGGAACTGTAAGGTAAACAGGAAAAACTTACATGTACTTCAAACAATAAGAATAAATGGCAGACAGTAAAATCTCTTAACTTTCCTTTAACATGCACTCAATATGCACACATCACAACAAACATACAAACCAGAATAAATAGTGGATGTAGGTATAACCACAGCCTGCATTCACCACAGAGGCAGATTCAGCTTTTAAAGGGAGAGACATAATTTTAGAACTTTCTCTCCACAATTCAAAACAGTTTCTCAACTTTACATGCGCACACAAATCTGCATAAATACTATCAAAGAAAAAGTGTGAAAACTTAATAGTGACAATGTAACAACAACAACACGTCCCTGCTTGTTCTTGCATCCAATCTATCACAGCCCTGCAGGGACCCGGGGAATTCTTCCTCCCCACTTTTCAGCTGGGAGAAGATTGCCCTGGTATGCAGGGGAAAGGTTCGTGTGGAATTCACGCAAACCATTCAAACAGTAGAGAGAGAAAACGACGTATGTTTGTCTATTACTTACATATTTGTAAATAGAACAAAAATAGATTACTATGATTGTGATGGCATGGTAATACAGTAGAGGTATTTGGATACCAAATGTTCTGTTAGCTTTGAGGTTTCAATTACAGTCTTGCAACAATCACTCTATTTTTTCCAATTGGTTTATTACTCAAACTTTAACAATATTTAAGGGGGGGGAAATGCAAATTTGCCAGTGGTAAATTAATTCACAAAAAGAAAAATGCTATAGCTTTAAGATCTTTTTTCATTTTTAGTACTGTATTAAGCCGTGTATGCTTCAGAATTCTTTCTGTGCTTGTTGTAAAACGCACCATGACTTTCATCAGAGCTCTAAACAGTGATGTTTCTTCGAGTACCCTTATTATGGTTAATGTTGCTTCTTGGCCAAACTACAAGGAAAATATTACAGTTGGCTTCTGGATTGCAGGGATAAGTTTCATCTGAAGATAGTTCCCAACAATATTTGTCGTCCATTTTTTAAACTGTTATTGACTTTATTTTGTTCTAATCACCAAAATCCAAAAGTTTCATTTGGCAATAATTAAAAATTCCCCAGTCTAGCCAATTTTGTTTACTATAATTACCAAACGGATCTCTGCTAGTTTTTGATTAAAAAATAGCTTGCTTCCAAATTGAACTGAAAGCTTTCTGACATCCCAGTCTTGCAGGAATGTTTCTTTAAATAAGCTTGTTCTGTGATTCTGAGAGGGAACAGTGCAACTGCTCCTGTGATGGTGTTGGCTGTCTTTAGGTGTGCTAACTTTTCATGTTTTTGTGATTTTACTGTCTGCAGTTCAGTTGACTTTCCCAGAAAGCAGGGAGCTCATGAGACTTCCCCGACTATGTTCATACACACACTCCTGATCAAATAACTGATTTGACCCACCAGAGCTGATTGCAGCTCCTTTTCCAACAGGCAAAGGTGTTCCATGCAGAAGCGCCCTCATGATTGCAGGTTATGCCCTCCCACTTTGCTCCCTTGTAGCTTTCCCTTGGAAGATGCATGATCTGAGTGAGGTTATTTTAATCCTTTTAGAAGTAGAACGGAGCAGGCAGATCAAGGGCAAGAGTGAAGAGCAACTTGTCGCTCAGCCGAATCAGCCCTCAGGACCCAAAGTCCATTTAGTGGCAGTGGTTCTGTTCAATTTGCATTCAGACTATCCCCAGAAGTCTTGAGTCAAATAGAGCCTACTATGAGCACCTCTCCTCTAGTGAATTGTCCACTTCGCTGTGCACAGTATCACTATTATCCTTTGACCACTCCATGATGGACAGATAGGGTTACCTGGGCCCTATAACTGGGCCCTGAGACCCAACTGGCTCTCCAGAGATGCACTCTTCCCCTGTACCATTTCCTTACCTTGTGTTCTCTCCCAAGGGATTATCACCTTGTGCTTACCCCCTCCTGGCTCCTTGGTTGTCTGCCTCCTATGAAGGTGTGTGGGTGAACTCACCCTGTGCTGGCAGGTGTGTTCTGTGACTGAGGCAAGATGATCCAAGCCCTGATGGGTGCCATGCTGCAATTCTGGATGAGCCCCCCAATTTGTTGCCTCCAAATTCAGGTATCCTGAGTTTGGCGTGGAGCTGATAAGAACTTGATCCCTGAATTGGAGAGAGAGACTTTTCCTTTGCCAAAAGGCTTCTTTACCCACCCAAAACACAAATCACGTTTTTGCAAGGCAAAAAGCATTTACTAAGGAGGATCAAGTTCTTTTATGGGCACAGAAACAAATGATACATATATTTATCATACATCTGAAAGCAAGTGTTCAAACAGAAAGGATATTGATTACATGGGAGACTTGAACAATAGAAAAAAATTACTCTAACAGTCGCCAAGTGGCAAATTTATGGGTTACATTATTCTTTTCCAGCTAAGTTTGTTTCTTTCTTAAAACTTGCAAATGTATTCAAGGACTTTCAGAATATGCTCTCTATTGTGTAGCTGCTGAAAAAGTACTCACCTACCAAAGAAATGGCCCTGGCTAAAAAGAGAAAATTGTGCTCTCTTAAAGTTAAATGTTAAAAGTTGTCACCTTTTAAAATGCTAATAATGAAGGCTTAAATTTGAGGCAACAATAGCATAATTCAAATTCTTCCAAGCTATGATTTATCTACATTGGTACATCATTGGTTTTGCCTTTGTTTTACCTGAGATCTTGTGTCAGTTTCCTTATGCTTTTCCTTATGTAGACAAAATTAGTTCATTCACATGGAATAGAGAAGTATGACACTGATCTTCTGAGAACCAAGTTTGCAAAAGCATAAAAAATGTTTAGAAAGAAGAAAAACTCACAAAATAGAACTCCCACTCCTCAGATTGCAATAATATGCCATAAAATGTCTCTCAGTGCATATAGGTACATATATTATAACGGAAAAATGTGAAAAGTATCAAATTGCCAAAAAATTCTTCACTGTGTGTTGACAACCACGATTAAATAGTTGTGTTGATTAAATCTAAACAATGGTGCACAATGTCATGATAACGTGGTTGGGCTTTAACTGCCCACAAACTGTTGTGTCAAACAGGTAATCAGCAAAACCGATTATACAGCTGCCAGCAATACAGTAGAATCGCAGGAACATCCACACCACTCATTATACAGCTGCCAGCAATACAATCGCAGGAACATCCACACCACACATTATACAGCTGCCAGCAATACAGTAGAATCGCAGGAACATCCACACCACTCCCTCTAGATTCAGCCAATGGAATAAGGCTGGCTGAGTATAAGACTGAAAACATTTCTTTCCTCTAGCACACTCTGCCGACGATTACACCAGCCATGGGGAACGTATTCAGCCGGATTTACACTGCTATTCAAAGCTTATATGGGATGGATGCTCGTATTCTCCTTCTGGGCCTGGATGCAGCTGGCAAAACATCTCTTCTCTACAAGCTGAAGCTGAATAAGACAACTTTAACCATCCCTACCATGGGCTACAACGTGGAGAAAGTGCAATCTTTCAACAATGTCACTTTCACTATATGGGATATTGGTGGACAACAGCACCATAGGGCCCTATGGAAGCACTACCACAGCAACACAGATGGGCTGGTTTTCGTGGTGGACAGCGTGGACTATTATCGTTTCGAAGAAGCCAGGAGGGAGCTGGGGGCATTACTGGATGCTAAAGGTATGCGAGGGGTGCCTTTGGTGCTGCTAGCCAACAAACAAGATATGCCTGGAGCACGGTCTCCCATGGAAGTGACAGAAAAGATGGGACTGTGGAATTTATCAGGACGCAAATGGCATGTTCAGGGCTGCTCTGCTGTAAGTGGAGAGGGGATCTCTAAGGCGATGAAGAAGCTATCAGAGATGGTCAAGGCTTATCGCAAAGCTAAGGGGAACATCTGAGTTCAACACATGAAGAGTTTGTCTCTGATGAAGGACGCAAGGTATTCTCCTTAACTCTTTCCTGTTTTCAACAGATACTGCAGAAAGCCTCTTGGACCTATTCCCTCCTGCTTCTCCTTATAAGCCGTAATTCTGTAAGACTGGGACTGTTTTTTGAACATAGAGAAGGCTACGGGCCAGACCCCAACTGGACTTTTAAAAATTCAGTTTGTCCTCTTGAGTTGAGAATTCCAAGACTTGCATTAATTGGACTTTAGGTATTGGGACTAGATCTTTGGTTATCAGGTTTATTTTGAATAAGGAACATGAGTTAATTCTTCTTCTGCACTGCTGGTGATTCTAACTGTGTTTAAAAAGTCCATGCCTTGCTTTATGTCACACAAACATAGCTAATGTAGCAATAAAGCGACTGCAAATTAAACCTGGTATTGCTTCTTCAGAGTTTGGGTTAAATGCACTATTTGTTCCCCACTTTCTTAAGCCCTAGAACATTTCAAGCACAGGGCCACCAGGGGAAGTAAAAGCTTATTTCCCATTTTGTGCTCCTTTGGTCCTAGCCATTTCACTTCTCTCTTAACTCACGCGTTCTTGAAAGACACTGGTTATGTTGAAGGGGGGATTTTTTTCCTGATGTTAATAACTCTTTCAAAATATTTTACCTTTGAAGACCTCCCTGCTATTCATTTTAGCAATCCCCTCCCGTTTTTACTGCTACTATGTGAACTTTAAAGAAAAAGTATAATAGCTTTAAGAGCTGCTTTAACTTTAGCTTCTGGGGTCCGTAGAAGATTAGCATCTTTTCTTCGAGGATCGTACGGGCAGCCGGAGAAAATGATTAATTGGTTGGAGGGAGGTGCTGTATTTGTGCTAGGTCCCAAGGCATCCTCTGAAACATTTTGGAATATGCGTAGCCCCAACAAAAAGTGGCATTAAAAAAAAGTGCTGGCTGCTGGACACTGGCTATAGTAGAACCACTCCAGCCCAGGATCCACACTCACTCTGTATTTTTCATTAGGTTACATAATTTTCCAACCTTTTTTATCTGAGAAATTCAGATTTCTCTGATATCTGAATATCCTACTTCAGCTTTATTCCTCAAAGCAATGGTGTCTTATGAAAGCCTTTGGAAGCTGAAGTAGGATATTCAGTAATAAGGTTCTAGTAAATTATGGAGAACGGGTTCAGGTGTAAGACATTAGTGATCAATTATAAACTGATTTATCCTTGTTTTTATACTTGCATTTTAGTCCATACCAATCCAGTACTAACATCACAGTGTATCAAGACAGAATTTTACTAAGATGTACAGGAAGTGATTGTGCATCTTTAAAATGGTTGCATTTACGTCTGATGAATTTCTTCTGTAGAAGGAATTTGGGGAAACACTAACCTATGTAGACAGGCACCTGGGATACATTCCCTGTTTCTAGTGATGGGGGAAACTACATTTGTTGAATGTCTGCCTATGCACATTCCTTTAAATTTCCAAAGTTAGCCTGAGAGAGTAAGGCAAAGTATGAGTAGACAGATAGTGACTGGTAACACCATCCTAGTATGGGGATGGGATCGAGTTTTTGTAGCTTATTTTACACAAATGCTAAATACACGGTATTTATTTACAGGCATCTGCAACAAACTGAGATTGTCTCAAAATAATATATTTATGATGCAAACTCTATCTTGACACATGACACAAGCATTTGTGTATCTTGACACATGACACAAGCACACAAATGCTATGCATTTTATCACTTGTCTCTCCTGCAAGTTATGCTTATATGCCAATTTCCTTGCTTTTTTGAAGCATGAGTAGAAATTAGGAGCATTTAACGTCATCTAGTATTCAAGCTTCTTTTAAATTAAAGAATGTGTAAGCTTTTATAAAATCAATAATTTATCAATACGGTTTGAATTTGCCTGAGGTCAGCCTGAGCTAGTAACATACCAGCTTTTTGAAAAAGTACTTGCATTTGGGAATGTATTTTCCTTGCTTCTGTCAAAACAGGCAAATATTCATGTAGAATACTGTAGTTCCACAAATCCAGATGAGCTGAAATGTTACACCTTTTCATTTATTTTTCTGCTTACCTGCTCTCTAGATGCCAAAGGGAACAGTGATCAATCCAGATAGTTGCCTAATCCAGCTCCTTTTCCCAGATCAAATTTAATTTACATGTTTACTCTAATAACATAATACATTTCTTTAAGAACTGTTAAAGAAATAGTACTTCCCTATTTCAGTCAGGTGAGTTAAAGAGATCCAGTGGAGGAATAGGTAAAGACTGCAGAAACCCAGGATTATGTATAACTGTAATTAGATACCAGTAAATAGATACCAGATGGGAGTAAAGACAAGAAATTAATATTTCTAAGTTAGATTTTACTTTTATATTGGGTTGTTTTTGAGTTTTTAAGTTTTGGGAGTTATCTTGCCATTGGATGAGGATACAACCTATCATGATTATGCCTGTTACAAAAACTAGGTTGTGGCTGAGAGCCTGTGAGCTATGCTGTCCTACAGATAACCCAGTATTATTATTCTTTGATGAGGACAGTGGTATATGACAACTCTGAAGAGTAGTGTCATCCAATCTCCTAACATGCTAGAATCTATAGCTGTCTATATCCATAGTTGTAGACTGAAGTCTGGCAATATGCTGGTGCAGTGTGATTTTGTGTGAGGAAAGTTATAAAAGCAATAGAATCATTTTTAAAATGCCCCTATCTCAGCAATCTGAAACAAAATATCAGGTGATGAATAGTCTCTTACATTTCTGAGATTTCAGGTGGGAATCATTCTATAAACACTTGTTTGGTGTAGAGGTGAAGGTACTGGCCTAGAAACCAGGAAAATGAATTCTATGAAAGCCAACTGGGTGACCTTGGATCTCTCTCTCTCTCTCTCAGCTCAGCATATTTCACAGGATTGTTGTTATGGAGAAAATAGAAGGAATGAGTATGTCTCCTCTGAGTTACTTATAAAGTAATAAAGATGGAATAAAATAATCTAATAAACAAATATTGAAATTGTACAAAATTTGACAATTTGTTTTCAAGCATTTTTTTAAAGCTTCATTTTAAATCAAGAGGATGAGGGTGGGAACAGAGATTATGTGAAACTGTTGTGGGTGATTGTGCCCTGTGGGTCCCACACTGATTGGTTTTGTGTTATGTAGGGGTTGAG
>JANHZU010000491.1:236291-249878 GCA_032468055.1 Acrochordus granulatus
TCTTTCACAAAACAATTTTATGTTCTTTTGCCAGTTTTTGTCAGTCTGTATAGCACTGAAGTGCACCTTTCTCTGAGGTACTGCTTGTGCCATCTAAATGCATACATTGTAGTGGGGAGGAGAAGTATTACACATGCTTTATACATATATCTTTGAATCAAAAAGCTTGTCTTTTTAAAGAGTTTAAAAAAACAAAGCATTTTGCATTTAGGAACATCTTTTACTGAGTTTAATGGGAATACTGAGATCATATTCAAGTCTCTAAGTGGTCCTTGTTCTGGGAAAAATGATTCCAGCTTCATTCCAGTTTCTCTTACCTCCCCATCCATTCACTATAGGGACAAAGACACTAGGAGAAAAGCTAAAATGTATCATCCACTGCTGGCAAAACAAAACAGGTTTCATGGCTATTTAGCCTTCAGTTAGATAGGAGCAAAAATATGCAAACATTCCTAAGTTTTTAAATCTAGTCAAATACCTATGATCTGTGCTGCTTAACACTTATCAGTATGCATAATAAAGTTATTCTGGAGAATCCAATAGGAATTTATGTTATAGGCTTTTCTTTTGTTTTTCTACCTACAGGAACCCATCGCTCAAGCAGCAGCTGTTTTCTTACGCAATCCTCGGTTTTGCCCTTTCGGAAGCCATGGGGCTCTTCTGTTTGATGGTGGCATTCCTCATTTTGTTTGCCATGTAAAAAGCCTTGGAACCCCCCTGCAGCTGCTGTCCCCTCAGTTTAAGCCTGTTTTCCTCACTAGGGTGTTAGAAATCTAAACAAACATTAAATAAATATAATTAAAGTTTTTTATTTTTGTCTTTCATTATTGTTTATGCTTTCAGTGTTAGATTTATACTTGAATAATTAAAATAGAAGTATCTATCCCATTAAATGTCCCACTAAAATAATATACTGTATCTTCATCCTAGTTTCTCCTTACTTTATTGTTATTTACTTTATTTACTTCCTTTACTGTCTGCCAATGTATGAAAAACTCAGAATATTTCAAGCATCTAACAAAATGGATTTTAGTTTCCCCAGAACTCATTTCCTAACAAAAGGGAGTCAATATAAAACTGATATTCAAGGATATGTAATGAGGTGCACAACAAAATGTTGCAATAAAATTTTGCCTTAAATCAGAATGCCAGGCAACATTTGTAGACTCTGTCATTGAATAACTTTTTCTAATTCTCTTCTAGAGGATTTGGTTGTTTCTTGGAACCAAAACATTTAATTTAAATAATATTTATAAAAGTTCAAGTTATACAAATTTGTTTTTTTTTCCATCTGATATTTGCTGTTAGGTTCTAATGGGGTGAAACTTGTGAGCTCCAACCAAAACATACAAAGAGTTGCAGAATACTGGAGGACTCTTCACAAACAACGTAATATAAAGAAAGGTTCAGAAACAGGAAAAAAAAATCTACATTTGTTTTGCCTTGTTTGCAAATCTTAAAAATGACTGCCTTAATGTCCCCTTTATTGGCGAGATGGATGGCATATAAATTTAATAAAAATGTTCCTTCTGTGTTTTCAGCAATCTTGTTTTGACTCAGTTCTGGGATATATATGTTAAGCTTATTAAACGGCTTAATAATTGAGGTAATACTGGACAAAGAGAAAGGTATTAGGATTATCATCAGGACAGGACTCTGACCTCAAGTTTTTTGCAAGTGCCTTTCCTTGCTGTGGGAAGTGGAGACCAATTAACCTTAAGTAAGCATTTGGGTGCTCTACATGAGAAGCCCAAGGAGTGTGACTGCACCCATAAAAGGAATTTCTGGGAATATTGTTGAAATAATTATTTCAGACATCATCCACATCAAGTTTTATAGGATATACTTTTACTGATAAACCATGTTTTTTAAAACATAGCTGTACAGCACTCCATCTCAAAAATAAGTGTTATTTTACAGGTATTTCGGCAGTTCTGGGCAATATATGTATGGCTGCAATATATTGTATGGCTGCAAGAAGAAAAAAAATGCAAAAGACCGGAAATTTTTTTCTCTTTAAATCTGGTTCCCTGTACAGTAGACCCTTCCATGTGCAAATCAAGAGAGTGGAAGTCAAAAACTAATACTGAATACCTGATAAAGTTGATGCTGGAGATGCTGCTTTGCCATGTTGACAGTCATGTAAAAAGAATTATAAATGGATTTTTTCCCATTGTGTGCATTTAAACATTCATGCTACACTGTTAATCAAATGAGCAATTCAGCAATGCAATATTTCATCTTTTTAATCTAGCTGGCATTTAATTTTTAAAGATATGAGTATAATTGGAACTCCTCCCTATCCCTTCGTTGGTAGTCCTACGCATAAAATAAGCACCGTTAAGATTAAACAAATGATGGTTGGGAGATGATTATTTGTCCTTATGTGACCTTTTAATGGGGGTGCGGTGCCCGAGCGGTTAAGGCCGAGACCCAGGCGCCGCGTAACGGGGAGTCCTCCCGTTATTCGCCCCAGGTCCGCCAACGTAGCAATTCGAAAACATGTAAAAATGCAGGTAAATAAACACCAAAACCTTTGGTGGGGCAGGTAACAGCGTTCCGTGCGCCATCAGAGATTTCTCCATATGCTGAACAGAAGGCTTCTAAAAAAAAGGTTGTAGTTTTTGTATCCCAACTTGTCTGATAAGCTCAGCAGGGTCAGAGCAGCTTTCGCTTGGACAGATGACCAAGAGGAAATCCCATGGCTGTCAGCTAGACTGAGGGATTAGAAAGACATCCCGGAAGAAAACAGTAGAAAACTGGTTTCGTTTTTGGCAATAACACCATACATAAGTTGCAGAAGTTTTCCCTTTCCAGCAGTTTTCTTAAGAACTTTCACCTACGCCGGATAAAAAGAACTTTCCACCCGAAACCGGAAGTGAGGATAATGGTCTAGAATTCTATGCAGTTGATGTTCCACTAATCTGCGACTGGAACCAATACCGTAGGGCACTCTGGGACTCTCTACCTCAATGGTTGGTGTGTCCCGCTGTCGATGGTGGGTGGTGCATCATGATCCGCTCTGCCCGCCTTTGTCGATGGTGTGGGAAGTCCCGGAAGCGCAGCCGGGACTGTTGGCGATGATGGCGGAGAGTCCGGCTGCCGAGGAGGTATCTTCGGCCGCGGTGCTGGCGACCCCGACAGGTGGAGGGCCGGGATCCGGAGCGGGGAGCGGAGGCACGGGCGTCTTCCTGCCAGCCGAGCTCTGGGCGGTGGCGGGGCTGGGATCGGCGGGAGGCGGATCTGGAGCGGCATCCGGAGTCGAATCGACGGGAGCCTCAGTGCCTGGAATTCCCCCTGCCGCCGCCGCCGCGGCCGCCGCCGCCGGAGTGCTCCTTTCGCATTCGGCCTTTTGGGACCCCTCTACCAGTGGCGACTGGGACGGAGAGAGGCCGAGCGCTGCCTGCCTGCTCCGCATCAAACGGTAAGATACTCTGGAAAATGGAAAAAGGAAGTAGATGTTAATAATCTTATTTTTCCATTAAAGAATTTAAAAAAAAAATAGAAACGCGAGTTGTTAAGAAGAGAGGCGGCATCTCTTGAGCGTGTGCAGAATGCTTCGTTTCGTTCTCCACCCCTGCGTTTCTCTCCGTCTGCCCGTTGTACTTCGGGATGAGGACAGCTTCATCTGTTTCATTTCGTTTGTTTATTTATTGGATTTCCATGCCGCCGAAATCAGACGACTCTCGATGGCTTACAATAAAAAAACATAAAAACAGTGAACATCAATAAAAGACAATTAAAACATCTTAACAAAAACCCAAGTGGAGCGGAAAGATATAAATCATTCCTGCATTTTCTTGTAAAATACAAATCTCTACACATGTGTTAAATACAAATGGAATAAGATTCTGATAAATTACAAACGGTTTCTTATGATTCCCCTCCACTTGGCAATTTTCAGAGTCCTTGAACACAAAAATCCAATGTCATTTGAACTTTAATGAAGATACCGATGAAGATTGCTTCCATTCTAAAACTAACCTCCTTATTTCGTATCAGAAAGCAATTAGTATTGAACATATTTAAAACTTCAGTTACATTTCTACTAACGAGTAGTCTCCAAGAATATGTTCTGTATATTTATAGCTTTCAAGGGAAGGAGAGTTCTAAGCATTACTGTATCTTTCTTTAATTCCATATCATTTTGCAGGCTTTTGTATATGCATTTTGTCTTTCATCCACAGCCTTAAAGTCAATCAACATTATTTTATTGTGGAGATTATTGCCCAAGCACATATACTGAATTTATGGTAGAGATAGATCTGGGATCTAGCCTCCCATTTACTTCTTCTGTATGCTAATTTTTCTTTCTCTGGAATTTTTATTCAAATATTTTGGAACTCTTAATAGAAAACAAGGTTATCTGTTCAAAAGATATCCAGTGTACGTATCCAGACATATAAGAAAGGTGCAGGTGAACAAGGATATTTTGAGCTTGAAGTCTCTTCTTTTAATTAATCTGCTTAGATAGTGTCAAAAAGCACAGTAGAAGGGAACGGCCTTCTGCTATTTGCCCAGGTACTAACACATTATCCAGCATAAACAAGACTAAATTGAATCTTTGCCCATTTCCTGTCTGGGCAACTAAGTGAGACTTGCAGGGAAAATTCTGAAAACCCGAAGTCCTGTTAAGCAAAGTTTACTAGTTATCTGGTTTTGTGTGTTCTCATATAATTCAAAAAATATTGACTTTGCCTTAAAGCAGGAAAATAAGTACTGTAGAAATAGTCAGTACCAGTTTTATATAATCCCAGCAACAAAAGCTTTATTGTTGGGACAAATGCAAGAGCATCAAAGTGAAAGTCAACTTGCAGGAGTCTTACACTATTTCTCAGAAGTGTGACTGAATGCCTTCAAAAAGTGTATATCAAGGTAGATGTTATTTTCAGCCAAAACTGTTGTTGTAATGCATTATTGATCTATTGTATGTATTTAGTGAATGCAGGGCCACTTTGCTTATCTTTCAGATTCAGATACTTTATTGGACATGCATGGTTAGACACGTAAAGAATTTGATTCCAATACAGCAGCTCTCAGTATACTTGCAAGATAACAATAAATAAAATAACATAAATAAATGAAATCATGTATCCAAAGTATGCAACCAGGAGAAAAGGAATATAGTGAAGTATACAATTAGAACTACGATCTATTGATAAGTATGTATACTTAGACAGTATTTCTAGGTTAATTTAGAATTCTTTGTACAGTACTTTGTGTCCTGTTATATAGAATGAGTCAAGTATTCAGCTGAATGATGGCATGGGGTGGGGGGGAATTGTCTCTGTGTCTGGTTGTTTTGATATGCAATTCCCTATAGCACGTCCAGAGGTAAGAGGTTCAAACAAATTACATCCAAGGTGAGAGGGGTCTGAAGATATCTTCTCCACCCTTCTCTTGACCCCCTCAAGTGCTTGCTACAATTATTCTTTCTGCAGTCCTGACTGTTCATTGGAGCCTACCTATCCTACATGGTTGCTGCACCAAACCAGACTGTTACAGATGTACAAAGAACAGACTCAGTGGTTCCTCCACTGAACTATATCAGCAACTCTTGAGGCAGGTTGAACTTCCTAGGCTGATGTAGGAAGTACATCCTTTGTTGTGCCTTCTTAATAATAGTGCTAATGTTAAGCCATCCATTTCATGTCTTGGGAGATTATAGAACCCAAAAATGTGAAGAACTGTACTGCTGATACCATGGTGTTGCTGAGTATGGTAAGAGGGGGTAAAATAGGAGGACTGTTCCTAAAATCCACTGTCATCTCCACAGTTTTGAGCATATTCATCTCTAAGTTGTTTTGCCTGTACCAGTTTTGGTTTATTTCATGCTTCAGTGAGAAGCAACTAGCAACAAATAAGTTGGTGGGTAACAATTTTCAAAATAACTTGTTTAGTATAGATATTTTTTGTTGCTAAATATATGTTGTCATATTGAATAGCAAGCTGTGATGGAACAGTTCTTTATGGACAGATATATACAGTGATAAATCCTTTCATATTAGATTCTTTCATATTTCCCCTTAGAAGATCTTTTTTTTCCTGCTCATTGTGTTTTGGGGCTATCTATAAATGCACATGATTTAAGAAAAGATATGTTTCAAATAAGCAGAAATAGGATACTAATTAACATAAAGCACTGTGTGATCAGAGGATACCTTACATTACAGATTATTGTTAAATTTAGGACATTTGTTTCGGGCACTGTTTAAGGGCAGGCATTGAACATTTTTTAAAAATTTATTTTTTATATTTTCTAAGCAAGATTATTTGTTAGTGATTTAAAAGAATAAACTATTGAAATGTATTAATTTATTTCCCAGGGATATCATGTCAATTTATAAGGAACCACCTCCTGGAATGTTTGTTGTGCCTGATCCCCATGATATGACCAAGGTAGGTTGTATTCAAATGTCTACTCTGTAATTTTGCCACAATGGTTTTGTAACCATTTTAGAAATACATAGACTTGACATACATGTACTTGACATTAATGGAAAAAGCACTATATAAGGAACATGAGATTAATTGATAGTAATACAAGTTTCTTCGCCTTAAGAAGCTTTTCACATACCCAGCTCATGTGTCCCACTTTGGTGCGGAAGGCTAGCCATGAAGAAAGCTGGAGCCGGCATTGGAATCACCTGAATGTGAGGCAAGACTGGATAAACAGAGAAGGGTCTGGTGAAAAACAGCATGCCACTAGCCAACTGGCACAAGCTAGTTTACCCTCTGTGGTGCACTGTGAATAATCACACATGCGCAAACCAAAGAACTGGTAACTTGGCCGTCAGGACCCCTTTGCAAGATAGCATTGTGTGGATCTCCCTGACAATTGAAAAAACATAATAAATAAATGTTGTGTTTATATTGACAAATTAGTTGAAATAAAAAAACAAAGGAAGTGGTGGTATTTAAAAAAGCAGTATATACCATTGAATTGCTATTCCTATTATTTTTATGTTCAGTGGATTGCTACATAAAACATAAGGTATATATTCTGCCTTTCAGGCTTGCAATAAAAAATGATCAGAAGTGGGTTAGGAAACTGATCATAAGAAAGAGAAGAAATTGTTAAAAGATGTTTACATAGAAATAGAACTGGGCTAATTTTTTTTTGGAATTGATATTTAGGAAAACATTCTTAGTCCTTTATCCTTAAATTTTCAGTTACGAGATATTGTATGTTTGTGAAGAAAAAGAATGAGGCATGGATTTACCTATTTTTTTAATGCATGAATGTGTCAAACTCTAAAAACTCTTCCTTTGATTTGAGTCCCTTACTGAGGAGAAAAAATGTTACTCATATGTGTGCATATAGTTGGGACTGTTTACCTAGTTCTCCTTGTTTCAGCTTTGGTTTAGTGTTTGATCAAATTTTATCAAGTATTCTAAACACTGCCATTAGAACTGCAGAGAAAATCTGTGAATTTGATTAACATGGAATAATACATAAAATAAATAAAACAGGTAATGGTAAATGTGAGCCAATAGCATTGATTTATTGCAATTGTATTCTGCCTGTCACTCCAAAAGCTCTTCAAAGTGCATAGTTTCTCTCCCGTTTTTTCTACTCCATGAAGGAAATTTGGCCAACAGTATTTAATGAGCTATCTCCTAACAAGATCATGATTACAGTCCATTGTTTTAGGCAGTGAACATTGAGTTTCAGCACTGGTGACAATATTCTGGTCTGGACATGCCTGCAGTTGTAACCAATGACTAGTAAAAAAAAAACCTTTTCTGCCTCTCTTGGTTTTTCCCTAAATATGGTAGGATGAAGGGCAGGCAGCAAGCCTCAGTCCAATCTTTGCTAACAGTGTATTTTTTCCAAAACTGTCATTCACACAAGGATATTCTTAGCATAGCTAGAATCAAATGATGATCAGTTTACTGGTCAGTTATAATAAATCATCCTTCAGCTGAATAGTGTGTCAGTCCAAAGTTGATATATATCCCTGAGGCTCTCTTGGAAACTGAAATTCTCTTTGAGACCCCCACCCCATGATTATGCAACATTTTAATAAACATTCAGATTTTCAATCTGTTGTCCCATTTTTCATTCAGAAAAGCTTCCACTGTAACTTAGAAAATTAAAGCATTGCTTCTTCATGATAAACACTTGCTATGTTCATCAGGAGGGATGGAAATGGCTCTGAGGCAATTTTTCTCAGAATGGCCCTACTGCAGTTAGAAGATTAAGGTTTTTCAATGGCCATCTTATTTCTTCTCTTGTTGTAAGATGATGATATTCTTTCCATACAAGATTTAAAGCATGCAGAACAGTAGCAACTGATGAGTGTTGGAGACGAAAGATGGAGTCCAGAACTAAAATCATATTACATAGTCATATTGGGTCAAATTGATTGGAAACTCATTAAAAGTCATAAAGTCAATAAAAATATGAAGTAAAAAGTTTTAAAATTCTACTTAAAAGCAAAAATAAAATTTATCTCAACTCAGTGGGAATTCTGCAAATGTAGAGTTAGACCTGACAAGGCCACTGTGCTTTGTGCCTGCCATCTGATAGGGACCTACATGCAGAGCCATGTGATTGATCTTAAAAATGAGTTAGGTTCACAATAAAGACAGAAATCCTTCACATGTTCCCAGTTCATTTAGAATTTTAAAGATCAGAATTACCAGTTCAGTTTAATTATAGGTAGTCCTCAATTTATGACCACAATGGAACTGGAATTTCAGTTGCTAAGTGATACAGTCATAAAGTGAGATATCGCGTGACTGCATTACTAAGTGACTGCAATCCCAGTAATTTTACCATTGTTAGCTGAGAACCTACTCCAATCCAAGCCATTCCTGACTTGGTCCTTCTCATTCCCGAGTTTCAGTCAAGTAAAATAGTGCCTCAACTCCCCCATCTGCCTATCTCTTCACCATCTCTGCCCTTTTGGTTGCCATGCATCATGCCTTGCAGGGCAGCAAGCAGCCCCAGAACTTCATGTCTCTGGTGTTGCTTGCTATGTCCCAGGAAGCCACAGCCACCCCAGTCTAGTCTCAGTCACCTTTGCTATGTTGCACTTGGAGATGCCTGGTGCCCTATGCTTTGCCATCCTATCTCAACTTCTTCATCTTTATGCTCTTGCTGCTGATGAAACTTGGCTGGACTGGCTGCTGGGCTGGCAAGGGCTGGCTTCATTTGCAAAAAAGGAAAAATACTAAGTTTTTTCTTTTTTGTAGTGTGAAGCCAGTTACACCCCGGTCTAGCAGCCAGACTGGCTATGCTTTGTCAAGAGCAAGAGCAAGAAGATGATGAAGGTCAACTGAGAAAATGGAGCGCAGGAAACCAAAAGGTGGGAGGAGATAGGCAGGTAGAGAAGTTGCAGAACCCTTAGTAATAACTGTACCAGGCTACCAAGTGCCTGAATTATTATGATATGCCACCACAGGCACTGCAGTAGCCATAACTTCATGTATGGGTTATAAGTCTCTTCATTCGTCACCATCATAACTTTGAATGGCTGCTGAATGAATAGTTGTACACCAGGGGTCACCAGTAAGAAAAATAAAACTGGGGAAATTAATATGGAGTACTCCACTGAATTGCAAAACAGTAATAATTTTTAATGCTTCAACTCAATAGGTAGTAATAAAATCTGAATCTTGAACCATTTAAGAAGTGTTTGAGTTTTCTCTAACTGCTTGCAGAAAGCCTTCTCTGTTTCCCCTGCCTCATGTCTTGTATTAGCAGCCATTGGCATCAGGACAGGTGGTGCCACTGATGTTTCCAGTCAGAAGTATTTGCGCAAGCCTGGGCTTTTCTCTTGCAGATTCATGCGTTGATCACAGGCCCCTTTGACACGCCTTATGAAGGGGGTTTCTTCTTGTTCCTGTTTCGCTGTCCTCCAGATTATCCCATCCATCCACCACGGGTCAAACTGATGACAACTGGGAATAATACAGTGAGGTTTAACCCTAACTTCTATCGAAATGGAAAGGTCTGCCTCAGTATTCTAGGGTAAGGAGCAGCTCAGCTCAAGCTCTTTTCTAGGGGAAGCCCAGATGGATCTTTGGGAAGGCTTATATGCAGTTCTTTTCTCAAGTCCTATGTGTAGATATGTGTTTTTCAATAGAATAGGGCAGAGAGAAAGTATATTCTACAGCATAGTGAGGCAAAATCAGCCACATAATTGCAAGCCATGCATGGCTACAAGGTGCTGTTTACCATCTTCTAATATAGAGGTATATTTGGGGCAATTAAATTCCCATACTTTTCCTCTACAGCCTTTGATCAGCTTTGAGCATTAAAAGAAGGATCCCTGAGACCTATGCCAAAGACAGCTGTACGTGTGGTCAGTGATGCTCCTTTTAACTTTCTAGGTGGCTCTTATTTTCAACTGAGCTGTGAATACTCTGTAACTTTTCTATATCTGAGAGTGTGTCTATATGTTTGATACATACATATAGAAATAAAGAGTGAACATGTATTCTATTTTTTGAAACCACAAGCAGTTCCTTTGAAAGATTGTTCCTGTATGCCATCATGTTTGTTTCCAGTTACTTGGGGTTGTGTGAGGCCTGTAGAAGAGATGGCCTGAAGAAGCCTTTTCCTTGTAATAGAGTTCCTATAGATGCTTCAGTGCTGTTTTTCTTTGTTTTCATAAATAATATAGTCAACAGCTTTGATAAAATGAGATTCAGGAATCAAAAATGGTTGTTCTTGTAACCATTAAGTTTTTGACCTCTTCTAGGAATTGTTGTTAAGTCTCTCAGTCATGTCTGAATCTTCACAACCCCATGAATTGCAGCACGCCAGTCCTCCCTGACCTGCATTTTCTCACAGTGTCTGCCCAAATCCTCCCCCATCATATCTACAATGCTATTGAACCATATCATCCTTTGTGGTCCCTGTCTCCTTTTGCCTTCAATCTTTTCCAGCATGCATCACTGTCTTTTTTAATGAGCCTTCTCTTTGCAGTAAGTGGTCAAAACATTTGAGCTTCATCTTCAGGATCTGTCAGGAATCAGGGTTGATTTCTTTTAGGACTGACTAATTTGATCTCCTTGGAGACCATGGGACCCTCAAGAGTCTTCTTCAGCACCACAGATTGAAGACATGGATTCTTTGGCACTCTGCCTTCCTTATGGCCATACATTACTACTGGGAAAACCATACCTTTGACTATACGGACCTTGTCAGCAAGGTGATGTGTCTGCTTTTTAATATACTGTCTAAGTTTGCCACATCTTTCCTCCCAAGGAGAAGCATCTTTTAATTTCATGGCTGCAGTCATTGTCTGCAGTGATGTTGGAGCCCAAGAAGGTAAAATGTTAGTGCTTCCATTTCTATTTTCCCTTCTATTTGCCAGGAAGTGATGGGACCAGTTACCATGATCTTAGTTTTTTTAGTGTTGAGTTTCAAGCCATTTTTGCATTCTCCTTTTTTTACCTCAACAAGAGGTTGTTTAGTTCCTCTTCACTTTCTGCCATTAGAGTGGTATCATCTGCATAACTGAGGTTATTGATATTTCTGCCAGATATCTTAATTCCTGCTTGTGATTCATCGAGCCTGGAATTTTGCATAATGTTTTCTGCATATAAGTTAAATAAGTAGGGTGACAATATACAGCCTTGCCGTACTCCTTTCCCAATTTTTGAACCAATCAGTTGTTCCATGTCCGGTTCTAACTGTTGCTTCTTGACCTGCATACAGGTTTCTCAGGAGACAGGTAAGGTGGTCTGGTACTCCCATCTCTTTTAGAATTTGCCACATTTGGTTGTGATCCACACAGTCAAAGGCTTTAGCATAGTAAGTGAAGCAAAAATAGATGTTTTTCTGGAACTCCCTTGCTTTTTCCATGATCCAATGAATGTTGGCAATTTGATGTCTAGTTCCTCTGCCTCTTCGCAAACCAGCCTGTACATCTGGTAGTTCTCAGTTCACATATTGCTGAAGCTTAGCTTATAGTATTTTGAGCATAACCTTGCTAGTGTGTGAAATGAGCGCAGTTGTATGGTAGTTTGAACATTCTTTGGCATTGCCCTTAGGGGTTGGAACGTAAACTGATCTTTTTCAATTTTGTGGCCACTTCTGAGTTTTCTACATTTGCTGGCGTATTGAATGCAGCACTTTTACTGCATCTTTTTAATATTTTAAATCGTTCAGTTGGAATATCATCACCTCCACTAGCTTTGTGATAATATTTTAATATTAATATTTTACTAATATTAGTAATATTTCCTAAGGCCCACTTGACTTCACACTCCAAGATGCCCAGCTCTAGGTCAGTGACCACACATTTAGATCTTTCTTGTGTGTATTCTTAATTTTTTCTGCTCCATTAAGTCCCTACAATTTTTCTCCTTTATTATGCCCATTTTTGCACAAAATGTTCCCTTGATTTCTCCAATATTCTTTCCATTCTATTGTTTATTTCTTTGCGTTGTTGCTTTAAGAATAAGTTCCTCTTATCTCTCCTTGCTGTTTTCTGACAATCTACATTCAGTTGGGTATATCTTTCCTTTTCTCCTTTGCCTTTTGCTCTCTTTCTTTCCTCAGCCATTTGTAAAGCCTCATCAGACCGCCACTTTGCTTTCTTGCATTTCTGTTTCTTTGGGATGGTTTATTAAGCTACCTCTTGTACAACGATATGCACCTCCATCTATAGTTCTTCAGGCATTCTGTCTACCACATCTAATCCCTTAAATCTATTCTTCACCTCCACTGTATATTCATAAGGGATATAATTGAGATCATAACTGAATGGCCTAAATTATATCCCTTATGAATATACAGTAGAGGTGAAAAATAGATGGTTTTCCCTGCTTTCTTCAATTTAAACCTAAATTTTGCAATAAGAAGCTCATGATCTGAGCCATAGCTCCAGGTCTTGTTTTTACTGACTGTATCTTTGTCTGCAAAGAATAAATCTGATTTTAGTATTGACACATGGTGATGTCCATGTGTATAGTTGCCTCTTGGATTGTTGGAAAAATTATGACTCGCTTCTGTTAGCCTTTGTTATGACTTGCTTCTGTTACCCTTTGTTATGACTCGCTTCTGTTCGTCTTTGTTATGATTTGCTTCTGTTAGCCTTTTCTCTGCTTCATTTTATATTTGAAGGCCAAGTTTGCCTGTTATTATGCTTTTTTTTATTTCCTACATTAGCATTCCAAGTCCCTATGATGAAAAGGACATATTTTTTGGTCTGAATTCTAGAAGGTGTTGTAGGCCTTCATAGAAATCAACTTCAGCTTCTTCAATATCAGTGGTTGGGATATAGACTTGGATTACTGTGATGTCGAATGGTTTGCCTTGGATTCGAACCAAGATCATCCTGTCATTTTTGAAATTGCTTTTCCTGTTCTTTTATTGACTATAATGGCTATTCCATTTCTTCTAAGAGTTTCTTGTCCACAGTAGCAGATATAGTGGTCATCTGAATTAAATTAGCTCATTCCCATCCATTTTAATTCACAGATTACCAAGAAGTTAATATTCAATCTTGCCATTTCATGTTTGACCACATCCAGCTTACCTTGATTCATAGATCTTACGTTCCAGGTTCCTATGCAATACTGTTCTTTACAGCATTGTGCTTCCCTTTCACCTGCAGTCACATCCAC
>JANHZU010000495.1:0-13812 GCA_032468055.1 Acrochordus granulatus
GTGACCGACTCTAGGGTGCGGTGCTCATCCCCGTTTCTAAGCCGAAGAGCCAGTGTTCATCCTGGGACGGCTCCGTGGACATGTGGCTGACATGACTGGACGCCTAAGGCGCATGGACACTGTTACCTTCCTGTCGGAAGGGGCTGTACCTATCTATCTACTCGCGCTCGCGCGCTTTCGAACCGCTAGGTGGGCAGGAGCTGGGGCAGAACAGCAGGCGCTTGCCCTGCTGCGCGGCAACACTGGGTCGCAATCCCGGGCCGCCAACCTTCCAGCCAGCAAGCTGAGCTCTTAACCACTTGCGCCACCGCGCCCCTAGACAGAGTATGGGCACCCCCTATTCCTAACCAGGACTTTGCTTGGGGAGGAGATTGGCAAGGCCCAGACAGGAGCACATTCACTTGCTTTCACTCTCACTGATTAGTTCACAAAACAGTCCCCCTTGCTTTCCAATATTCCCTGGTCACAGATGTGAGGCTTGCAGGAGTTTGAGCGTGGCTGAGGATGATGTGGAATGCAGCAGCGAGGTTTTTCCACAGACATATGTTGGGCACAAACACAAATTTGGTCAGGTACTTACCAACTAGTTTCTCCAATTCAAGCAACTGGTTGGCACAAAACCAAGACTTCCTTTACTACCTTCCCAGGTGAGCAAAGCACAGAGGAGCACCCTTGGACAAAGTTGGTCCAATGCCGGCTGGGTGGGTTCATGCTGCACTGCACTCACCTAGTCCTGTTAGCCTGGGTCCCTTTGTGGTCACCAATTGTTAGAAGATTTTGAGACAGGGATCCCCAAGGATCCAAACTGGGAAGAAAATAACGATGTGAAAACGGCTGTTTGAAGAGGAGGGGTTTATTCTGACAGCAAGACAGAGTACAGCTCTCAGAAGTGGGCTGACAAAAACAAGGGTAGCATTTTATAAACAGGATCTTTTGAGGTGTAGAAAAGTTTAGCTGAGTTTGATTGTGATTTAATTTGGGTGATACTTCTTAATGGTCCCTTGGTTTATGTAAGAGGATTTCCACCTAACCTTGAAGTTCTATTCTCTATTGTTTCTGTATAGTTCTTAGGACATTTATCTGTTTTTTCCTGGGAGTGATGTGCTGCTTTTAGTGTTAATCTTATCACCTTGCTTGCCCCCTCGAGCAGATACAATGGATCAGCTTTTAGGCAGATTCATGGCAATCAGCTGCTGCTCAGCTGGCTGTTGTCTTGGTGGCCCATGTTGGATCAGGTAGACCCTCTGCCGCTGATTAAAGGCAAAATGACCTTTTTCCTTCTCTCTTGGTAAGGTCTTTCCTGGGTGTTTTGGAAATGTTTCTTATCATTATAATCTGCCTATGAGCTATGAGAGGGAGGAAAAGAGATTGGCAGGAGGTGGATGGTCTAGATGGTGCAGTGCTAGGAGGGCTGTGTGTGTATAGGGAAGATGGACGGTCGATCTTCTTATAATACATTTATATGCTGCTGAGCTCTCAACAACTCTTGGCGGCTTACAGTCAGACTACTACAATTATTTCCCCTAACTAGCAGCATTCAGACTTCCTGTTGTTTGTCTGGTGCATTTGTTCTGCTATTCTGGCCTCGCCTCATGTCTGGGAGAACTAGTGCCTAGTTCTCTCACACAGCTAGTTTCCCACCAAAGTGGTACCCATTTATCTACTCTCAATATTGCATACTTGGGTGGGCAGTTGACAAGAACATGTTACAATGTCACATGTAAACCAATATATTAACTTATATATTGGTGTCCAACATTTTGATGCAAGTACAAAAGAGCAGGGATTTGTACTATGACTTCATTTGTGTCCTTGTTTTTCCATTTGTTGCTAGACCCAGAACTGATGGGTCAAGCATATTTGTCTTGCTACAATTTACAGCCTGGCTGCTTAGTCACCAGAAAACAGAAAGGGTCTGATGCTGTCATCCTTTTTATTACTGTATCATCAAAGACATAACCAAAAATAAAACAAAAGTTATTTATGAAAAAGATGCCATTGCCTCCGGAAACCTAACAGAAGAAGAGTTTTGCATTGATGCATACACATAAATTACAACTGTGTCCTGCATTGCAGTTTTTGTTCATCATCCCACAAAAAAAAAAATCCTGCAGATATTTTTGTTCTTCTTTGCTGGGGTGCACTTAGATTAGAAATGTGTTCAGATTTTTTGTCTTTTTTGTAAATACTTATAGTAATGCTGTTTTATCTTTAATTATTATTTTTGTTCATTTAAGTGATATGCTGCTTTATAAAACCTGAAGTGTTCTTGCTCCCTCAGCTGCAATATTGTTTTGTGAACTTTTCTCCACAGACCCTTTCAGAATGACCCTACATTTGATCCTGAGTTTATACTTTCCAAATCCACAGCTGCATCTGGTTTATGTTCTTGGTGCTTAAACATTGTTCGTTTCTATGAAGTCTACTGTAATGTAGCACCTAAGCGGCAGGCCTTGGAAGAGGCTAATGCAGAATTGGCAGAGGCACAAGCCAAACTCACAATGATTAAAAACAAGATTGCAGTAAGTACGATACAACCTCATTTAGGTAATGTGCCAGACCCCAGGGCATCCTGTTGAACTAGATATCAGTGTTCAAATTGGCTGACATTCACTGCTGGCGCCAAGCAAAGAAAATTAATTATTTAGACCTAAGTTACACAATTAAACCAATTGCATGCAAACAACATTCCGTTGTATCTCTACAGATCAAGAACTGGTATAAACATGAACTCTGAATCATGAATTCTGTGCATGAATGAAATGAAATCTACTATAATACTGGCCCAGTTTAGATTGGTGACCCTGTGACTTTCCAAAATTAGCTAAGATATAACAGCAACTTCAGTCAAGGGTATGGAATGCTGGGAGCTGTCATTATGCAATATCTGAAGGGTCACATGTTCCCCATTCCTGAGCTAAATGAGAAAAATTCCCCCTTCCTTTCCTCCACATAATCAGGGGAATGAATTTTAGTCTCAGTTTTACAGATGTCTAGCTTATAACAAGTACTATGAATTAAAACATGCTCCGATTTTCTGAACAAACTGTAAAAACATTCTAGTCTTCAAAGTTGGTTCTGAATGGTAAAAAGACAATTGTAGTGTCACAATTGAAGCTTTGCCTTTTATTGTGTGCATGTGATGTCCAAGATGGGCAAGACTCATGCCACAATCGCCATCTTGCCTTTTTTGATACACACACAATATTGCGCTGGTAGATGCCAATTTAATTTATTTCGCAAATTTTTGATTTAAACAAAATAACAAATAGGCACCTGTATTTCTCCTCCCTATTGCTTCAGAAAAGAAAATTGAGCATAGGCTTTGCATGAACTTACATTCACTGTACACTACTTTGTGAAGGAGAATCTGGCTCAATCTAGCCAATAGCTTATATAGCCCTAGATCTATTTCAACAGAAGAAAATCAGAAGTTAACATGAATGTAACAGCACTTTTCTATTGCATGTGAAGCTCAGTTAATTTAAATCTTGCTTCATGGTGTGGCGTTTTTTTTCTGTTTGGTTCTTTTTATTTTATTTTTTCTTCATTTATGTTATGTAAACTAGCAGTTTACTAGCTGGCAAACCTAGTCCCTTTGGTCATTTTATTATTCAATATATTGTGCAAACCCAGAAAACAGATTAATTCAGAACCTAAAATATACACATAGATTGTTGTGAATCCTTCATTATGTGCTACTTAAAGAGGTTTTTTTTTTACCAGCCATTGTATTTATTTGAGATTTAAGTATGAGTAGAACACACAGCCTCCCAGTTTCCAGACCAGCCCCTTTAACCTCTGCACCAAACTGGCTCTCTTTTTCCCTATTGGATATCTTTTTGCAAACCTGCATTACATTTCCATTCTTCATCTTTTTTCTAACCCACCACTTCCAGTTACTGAAGCCTTTTCTTCCTCACAGTTTTAAACAAGTTTATTTGAAAAACTGTTACAATGAGTACAGATAAATTATGTTAATTATGATGATTTACTGTCAGTTGAATATCAGGACATCCATAAGGGAGGGTTGGGAAGGGAATATTATGAAAGCAGATTTACACAGACACAATACTGTCCTTTTTCTATGCATGTTGTGATGTTGCACACAGACACAAAAGGGACAGAGGTATATTGTAACATGTTACTGCTTTTACCATTTTGATGAACATAGTAGATCCTGCAGACACTTCGAAAATATTACATAATTACAAGTGTTTCCAATGACAACTGGAGAGGGGTGTCTTTGTTGTTTTTCTTTAGTCATTCAAGTGTAGCTGTCTGCTTTCCTGCAATAGATTGAAGTGACTCCCCTATCAGATCTGGTGACATGTTGCAGCATTTATTCATCCTTCTGATGTAACCCATCGCAGGAAATCAGATTCTGTGTAAATAATCTGTTTAAACCAATTTGCTTAGTCTACATATTGCCTCATTAATAAGAAAAATTGCATCCGTTAGTACATTATTTCCATTCAAGTAACTGCAATTTTTTTGTTTGAAAGGATCTAAATGCCAATTTAGCGAATCTGACTGCTGAATTTGAAAAGGCCACAGCTGAGAAAATTAAGTGCCAGCAAGAGGCTGATGCAACTAACAGAGTAATTTCATTGGCTAACAGGTATAACAACATTAAATACTTCCTAGGGTGTTCTTTTTTAATGCTGGCCAACTGCCATAACTGATTTTTGTCAGCATGAGCCTGATCACATGATTGAGCTTCCTCTTTCAAAAAAATGAAACCTAGGAGTGGGGTGAGTCTTCAAAGCAGCAGTTTTAGGACGAGAGATTCATCATTTGTACCCCAACCCATTTTCCCATTCAGATCAACTCTCATAAATGAGCATTATGAACATATGTATTGTGCATCTTAATTCTGGGGATAAGTTTGTGTTTAAATATGATATCTGAAGATATTGCTTCATTGCATCAAAAAGCAAGCAGGTATTGGAGATGTGTTAGGGTTTTCCAGTACCATTAGAAGCTTGTCCCAAAGGCTAATATTTCATACTTGCATGTCTTCCAAAATCATGACTTGTTTGCATTAAACCCCCTCACAAGAGGATGGCATATTTTATTTGTTATATAAAACTGCAGTATTGTTTACAATTAATCATGATTAGATTACATGACATGCCTTGTCTGAATCCCAAGAATCTAAACTACATTTCAGAAACATCAGAAACAATGGCATAATATGAAACTTAATATAAACCAGACAGCAATTGCAAAAGCTTCAAACATGTTGTATATTCATATCAAATTGGTTTTTATTCTTGTAAATCAGAAAGCATTTGAAGTCAGTAGGAGTTTTGATTATTCCAAGCTGGCTAGAAGTCCCAGCTGGTAAGAAGAAAATTGTTAACTTCTCAGCAAGCTATGAACCATTTCCTGAAAATGAAATACTACACAAGAGAGAAAGCATGAATCAAAGATGAGTAGTTTATTTAGAGAAACTGCAGTTAGCATTTGGAAGAAGCTATCTGTTCATAGAGAAGCAATGTTCTCTGTTTTTATGGGTGCTCTGGAGATGGAAATCTTAACTGATTCTCATTAGTCTACCCCTTGCTGGAAACCACAAAGTATATTACTAAGAAAAAAAATTACACATCTCTTACTAAGGCTTATGTATCTTTGCAAAAAGCATGCTCTGGATGTGACTTAAATGTTGGTGAAAGATATTGCAGCCCTCGAATCTATCTTACTGTTATGTGCTCCCTGATTCTTTCAGTGATGAGAAACATGGATGGTTCCAGAACTTACCAGGAAGTGCTTATTTCAGATGAGATAATTTATGGTTCTACACATCATATTTCACAGTAGCTGAAGTGGGGAGAGGTACAAGGGGGACACTCTGATTGCCAGATTATTCTTTCTCAGAGCATGGCAACCAAGAGTAGCCTCCACAATGAAGAAAAAATACTAGATCATTTTGCTAAGTCACTTATCATAATATTTATGGCTTTCTTGGTTCAACAGCCTCATTGTTACGATGCTGAATCATAAGTTGGAAGAAACTTTTGAAAATTCATCCTATCCAACCAGTCACCCCTCCCCTCCCAATTCCAGACACATAAAATCCTTCTTATGATTACAAAATGGAAAACAGGCCTTAGCATAAAGGTGCTGATTACCCTTTGGCTTGATTCTGAGAGTGTTTGTGCTGTGGAGTCCTTGGAGCTCTCTGAGCTTGGTTGTTTGTCTGCAGACATTTCATTATCTATCTAGTAACCCTCTTCTATTGGAGTATCCATAGTGCTGGTCAAGCCAGGTTGGGCCAGATCCTCACATGTCCTTCTCTCCTTTTGGAATGTTTCCTAAGGCTTGTTGGTGGATTAGCTTCTGAAAATGTGCGTTGGGCTGAATCGGTGGAAAGTTTCAGTGAACAGGGAAAGACTTTGTGTGGAGATGTGCTACTGGTTACTGCATTTGTTTCCTATGTTGGGTATTTTACCAAAAAGTACAGGAGTGAGCTACTGGACAAGTTCTGGATTCCTTACTTAAACAAACTGAAGGTAAGTCTATGTAAGCAACTGTTCCAGAAGATTAATGTTGTTTTCATGAGCCTGTCTGACTTCTAATGATTCTAAGCTACAAGTGGATGTCCTTCTTCAGACAAACCACTAACTCTTTGACCATCTCTTGGCTTGTTGGCTAAGAAAGAAGATATCATCCTTTGTTTTTATTATTCAGGCACTTTACAATAACCCATTAAAACAATTGATCACAGAAAGGAGAAGTCTCAGAATGACCTTTGCAGAAGTAATAATACAGAAGTAATGAAAAGCCTTAGGGAAATGAATTTTTACTTGTGCCTTAAAATACAGACATTAGCATTAGTAGCGTTAGTAGCAGCCAAATCTTCCTATGGAGAGCCACATGCAAGATGCCCCTGCTGGAAGGCACAGTCCCATCACCATCATTTCTCTTCAGATAATAGACTGAACTAAAGAGTGAAAAACATTGAAGCATCATATCCTCCATGTATCTTGCCATGATATATGCATTGCATTCATGTAATAATTTAGCAATGAAGATAAAGAGATAAAGATCAGCAGATCCAAGAGATTATGAGGACAAGACCTTATTCATGCAAGCTATTCCTGCTAAAAGTCTGTGGTTCTTTCTAACTATTATGTCATCTTATTTGTTTAACCAGTAAGGAGCCTCTAACCTGTGAGCCTCCTTATCCAATCTACAGGGCTTTTTGCTTTGGCCCGAAGTTCTCTTAATATCCCTTTCTCTCTGCTCATCCACCCCTTTAGAGGCATGCTGCTTTATGACCCTGTGGCTGTCTTGAACCAACACTTGATTTGCCAATAACAAGTGAGATAGTATCAGATAACCAAAGAGGTAGTGAAGCTCTGGTTTATAAATTCCTGTCAAAATCTAAGAAATTCAGTTCTGAGCAATATTCTATCCTGACAGTCCATTTTGTCTCAATATTTTAACAGGTACCAATTCCTATCACTCCTGGGCTAGATCCTTTATCCCTGCTAACGGATGATGCAGATATAGCAACCTGGAATAACCAGGGGCTCCCCAGTGACCGTATGTCAACTGAAAATGCAACTATTCTGTGCAACACAGAACGTTGGCCACTCATTATAGATGCGCAGCTTCAAGGAATCAAGTGGATCAAGAACAAGCATGGACAAGATCTAAAGGCCATCCAGCTTGGACAGAAAAGGTGAAACAAAATTATTATGTTCTAATTGTTTGGACTTTATTTCAAAAGAATGGCCTACAGATTAAAAAACAAAAATTATTGTGCTTTCACTTTGTCTGGGACATGCCCTCATTTTGCTTGCATCAAATCTGGGATTATTGGAATTAGCCTCTGTCGTAGTTCCCACTATATTCAATCAGTCTTCCTTGCACCACCCAACAAGGCATGTATTAATAGCTGTCCTCATTTGCAATGCTCCACAATCTGGGAATGACTGGGAACAGGCTTCTTGAAATGGCTGGAGACCCAGTCTTGGTCAGTGGTCAGGTATTTAGGTGAGGAACATATTTCCACATTTTTCAATGAGGTAGCAATACTTTTGGGATTTGGATATGCAAATGATTCACACTTAATGACACAAATAATTCTTAATTTATTTCCTAGCTTTATTATTTACACCTAAATATCTTTTACTCCCCCATGCTTCCCCAACTCTGCCAGAATAACTGATCAAGAAAGGGAAGAGAAGAATGCAATCCAGATTGTTACATGTCTTCTGTCCAATACTCCTCCTTATAGCAGTTCTTTCACCTTCTACTTCAACTGCATTCTCAGTCACCCACCATCCTAGGCTAGATAGCTTTTACTGTTTGATGTGTAATTTTCACATAATAGCTGGCTTCTGGTTGGTCTAGTTTCAGACTCTATCATTCACAGGTCTTTGCACATCTGAGGGCACACTTTGTGGATGGCTTTGTTGCTGTATTAGCCCTCTTGCTTTGGACAGTATTTTTCTCAGGCCATTTCCTACGTGGCAGGCCATTTAATTCAGGTGGATTTCACAAGTTTTAATATTCTTCTGCCCTGCCCAAATTTCACACCGGGTCCTTCCAGGTTTGATTACAATCTAGGTTTGTTTGTTTAAATTTATATAGCTGGCCATCTTGCTTACATGATTCTAAGTGATTCATGTAAAAAATAATGACAAATTTGGATAAATAAAATAATTAAACTGATTAGCCAAAAGCACGGGAAAGTGCAAGCTACAACTCACTATTTATTGAATTGGCTATTTCATTTAACTGAGTATTTAATTAGTGTGAGGAGTCCACTGCTGCCTACCTTGCTGCTTGTCCACTATGTTTGTCTATTCACTTGAATCTCCACCTAGTCCATTCACTTCATTCTTTCTTACATGTTCTGACATCTACTTCAGTGGCTCCAATATACCCCCCTTTCTCAACAAGTATCTCTGTTGCAAATTGTTATTAGCTTATTATTATTAGCTTCCTTTTCAGTAAGAAACATTTTCATATTCTCAGAGGCTGTGTGACACACTTAAGGATTTATTATCAATTTTAATTTTAATCAGTTATCAATTTATTATCAGCTATCTAGATATCATTGAAAAAGCAGTTTCTGAGGGAGATACACTGCTTATTGAGAATATTGGAGAGACAGTGGAACCTGTGCTGGATCCTCTGCTGGGTCGAAACACCATCAAGAAAGGAAGGTAAGTGTGTTTGCAGCCACAATAGCCCCTTGATTTTGTAATAGAAGGTATGAAAGAAATAATATCTTTGTAGTCTGACCTTTGTAACCTAGTTTACACCGGAAGTAAAAACATTCTGCATGTATACATTAGTGGCCCTGAGAGTGGGAATTTGATTCAAGCAAGGATTAGTGAAGTATATTTTATAGTTACAGTAATGAAATATGTATTTACAGTAAATATATTTTTTCTGCCATTCAATTGTGTCCAATTCTTGGAAACTGTCTGAACAAGTACCTTCAGTTTGCTTGACAAGATTCTTTGGAAGAGGTTTGCCATTGCTTCCTTTCTAGGGCTGAGAGGGAGTGACTGGCCCAAGATCACACAGCTGGCTTTGTGCCGAAGCGGGACTAGAACTCATGCTCTCCCAGTTTCTAGCCTGATATCTTCACTATTACATCAAACTGGGAAAGCTAGCACATAACTAACTGCATCCTACCAGGAGGAAAGTGTTCTGTGCTTATGCATCTCAGAAAAAAAGGTAGAAGAAAGTGACCTCAGATTAGCAATCTCTTAAAGAGCAGGAGGATAACTGAGAAAGAGGCAACACAGCATGAGTCCTTACCTCACTACTTACACTATGCAATTTCCTTTTGATCAGTAGGTCATGAGGTGCTGAAGAGTCAGAGCCACTGCATTCTTATCTCCAACCATTTGGTTGAGAAGAAGAAAGCAGACCTCTGCTACTTTATTAGGGAAAGGAGGAAAAACACATTTGTGCATTTTTCCTTTAAAGATATTCTGAAATGGCATCAGAGTATTAGTAATACAGAGCTGCATATACACACTTGTTTGTCTTCCCCAGATAAAATGAGGAAATCTGTTCTTGTTAGAACCTTAGAGATAGCTGTACTCAGAAGTGGAGAGATAGGTGAGAAAGGAACTCAGGAAACAAACGCTAACAGGAGATAAACACTGGGAATGAAATGCCTGTGACAGAGAGTGGATAGTGACCAGAAAAAAATCTCTTCACCAAATCTTTAGGATAATGGGTGACAAAGTATGACAGCCCTCATTTAGTGACTGCCTCTCACAGTGACTGTTTGCAATTACAATGGTGATGAAAAAGTAAATTTGTGACCAGTGCCCGTATTGGGACCAGTATCTTTCAGTCAGGTGTTAACCATTAGAATCAGTTAGTATGCATTGTCCTGTGCCTGACCCATTCTTTTTCTTTCTCCTTCTTCCCAAAAGCAGAGATTGCCTAAACAATTTCTTCCTGAGCTGCTTTCCTGCCTGTCCCTAACAAGCATTAACCACAAGTTAATAAGCTCAGCTCTTTGACCTTAATTTGTTGATTAGAATCATATGTGGGCTGGTGAGACTCCCTGATTAATCAATTTCATATTGAAGGCTTTTTTGCCTTCTAAGTGGCCAGTGGTTTACAACCATGATTGGATTAGGCAAACAGCTGGCTTTAGTGCATTCCTTTCATTGGATATTCCTGCTTACTCTTTTATAATCCCTTCTTTTCCAGTGAATGTAGATACAAACATCTTTTCTTCCTAATTATTGAAACACTGTGATGAGCATTCCTAAGGATGGGGTTGTGGGGGGAAAGGGCTATAAGATTGCCCTTTTATCCAGCTTCCTTCTGAGTTGAGCTTTGGAAACCTTCCCCACAATTTGGGTTCACCCAACAAGCCAAAACAGAAACATCTAGTGCAGAATTAAAGATTGACAATGGAAAAAGGCAGTAATGTAAAAAACTGTCTAATTTTCTGCCAACTAAAGCATAGATCAATAGCACTAGCTCAGCATTTGGGAATGGTTCCCAATCTACATAGACAATCTTAAACTAAATGAATTGATGATCTGACATGATACACAGTTCCCTGTATATTGAACCATCTGTTGTAGGCAAAAAGGATTGATTTTCTATGACTCAGTCTAAGTTAAAATTTAAAAAGGTGGTGAGGATAAGGATAGTAGCTCTATCCATCAATAGTGAATATAAGCAAAGGAAAGTTACATTAGTTTATGCAGTATTTTAACATATTTCAAATCTCTTATTTCCAGGTACATTAAAATAGGAGATAAGGAAATGGAATACCACCCCAATTTTCAGCTGATTTTGCATACCAAGTACTTCAATCCTCACTATAAGCCAGAGATGCAGGCTCAGTGCACACTGATTAACTTTTTGGTTACCAGGGATGGCTTGGAAGACCAGCTTTTAGCTGCTGTAGTTGCTAAGGAAAGACCTGACTTAGAGGAACTGAAGGTATTATCTTAACTAGTTGTGAGCTTCTGAGTTCTGGACCAAGCAATCGTCATCTTAGTCAGTAATTTCAAGGAAAACCAAATTGTCTAAGCTAGCCTTCCCAACTTGATGGTATTCAGATGTAGTGACCTAACTCTTATTAAACCTCAGCCAGCATGGGCAGAGATTATAGAAGCTGAAGTCAGAACATTTGGGAAGCACCAAATTGAAAAAAAAAATAGCCTAAGCAGTAAGTTTTAAAAAAAGTATTCAGATTGTCTTTTTCCTTAAGATATTTATTTAGTTTGTCTCAGAAAGCAACAACACAATGTATTAAAGAGGAATAGCACTGATGGGTAGCCTTCATATCTAATACAATAGATAAATGTGTATTTAAAATGTATGAAGTATTAATGGAAAAATCCAAGCATTCATATCCCATTTTATTCAATAGTCTCATCTAAGACAGGAACTTGCTTCTCCAACTTGAAAATTGTCTAACTTTGGTGTATGAAGAAAGGAGATTTGCTGATAAATAACAAAAACTCTTTTCCCCCATTCTGTTTCTGGTGTAGGCTACTCTCACAAAACAGCAGAATGAATTTAAGATCATCCTGAAGGAACTAGAGGACTCTTTACTAGCTAGACTCTCTGCTGCATCAGGAAATTTCCTAGGAGATACAGCCTTGGTGGAAAACCTTGAGACCACAAAACGCACGGCTAATGAGATAGAACAAAAAGTATGTTAACTGGTTCAACTTGACTTTGCTGTTGTGGCCTTAACAACAGTGCTGAGAAATGTATCTCTTATAAATATGTGATTTACCAACCCAGCAGTGAAAGTGAAGTACTGTAGAAAACTTTGTAGTTCTCTAAAGCATAACTAGATATCATGCACTGAAGACTTATTTTTTTATTCCTTAAAAAAAAATTCTTATTTTTTAGGTGAAAGAAGCTAAAATTACTGAAATACAAATTAATGAAGCCAGAGAGAACTACCGGCCAGCAGCAGAAAGGGCATCTCTGTTGTATTTTATATTAAACGACCTGAACAAAATTAACCCCATCTATCAATTCTCTTTGAAGGTAACTAATACTGGAACGCACCTAAAGGAAATCAACCCTCATTGGAAGAAGAGATACTGAAGCTGAAGCTCAAATTATTTGGTCACATAATGCAAAGAGAGGAGTTATCAGAAAAGACCCTAATGCTGGGAAAGATTGAAGGCAAAAGGAGAAGGGGACAGCAATAGATGAGATGGTTAGATAGCATTGTAGACATGGGTATGGATCTGGGCAGACTCCAGGAGGCAGTGCAGGACAGGGAGACTTTTGCATGCTGCAGTCCATGGGGTTGCAAAGAATTGGACATGACTGAGCAACTGAACAACAACAAATAGTGGAACACTGTTTGGATAGTGATTTCTGTAGAAAATAAGCTTTCTCTGTTCTTATGAAGTCCAAGATACACTCAGCATTTTTTGCAGACAACCTTACAGCTGCCCATTAGGAATCTTTGCCCATTATAAAGAAGAATGACTGAGGGCTAAGCAGAAAGAAAAGTTCTCGGGTCTAATGGGAAAATCTGCCAGAGAGCCAAATCTTGGGCCTTCTGTTTTGCTAATGTCCAACTATGGAGTCACCTCATGTTTTTGAGGATGACACCTTTCTTGTCTCTCTGTCTTTTCCAGAATACAAAGTAGGACATCTGCCTGAAACCCGACAATTTGTCCTTTTGGCTTTTTCTTGTTCTTTTCTCTGTCCAGGCTTTCAACGTCGTGTTTGAGAAAGCTATTCAGCGTACAGCTCCAGCAGAAGATGTGAAACACAGGGTGATCAACCTTACTGATGAGATTACTTATTCAGTTTTTATGTACACAGCTCGGGGACTTTTTGAGAGAGACAAACTTATTTTTCTAGCCCAAGTTGCCTTTCAGGTAAAGTGATTGGATGTCTGTGTATATTCTCATTAATCCAGGCCATGATTTGTAGTAAAATTGCAAAAAATGCAAACTTTTTTAAAAAGGCAACTAAACTTTTATTATTAGCTGTAACTGGAAAACTTTTCCACTCCTATCCATGAGACTTTATCAATTCCATGTGAAAAAAAGAAGGGGATGGTAAGAAAAGGCAATTTTTCTCTACCTCTTTATTGCTCACCTATTATTCTGTTACCTTCTTATGTGAGAACCTATCTGTGTTTCCTGTTTCCTGCCTCTTTTTGAGAAACATATGTATTTTCTTACCATCCCTTTCTCTTCTCACATGGAATTGATAAAGCCTCCTGGATAGGAGTCAAAACTTTTTTTAATATTATTTAACCTCTTGGGTTGTTGGAAAAGCGTATTTGTTATGATCAGCTTGTTCTCTTGACAAAATTCCGTTAAT
>JANHZU010000495.1:17438-31682 GCA_032468055.1 Acrochordus granulatus
GTTTCTCTTTACGAGCATTTTGCGCTAAGAGCGTTCTTCCGGAACGGATTAATCTCGTCTTGTGAGGCACCACTGTAGTTCAAAATGTTCATTTGGATTTTATTTTGAGGTTTGTTTGGTCTCATAGTTACTTCTGTGGTTTTAACAATACAAAGAAAAGCATCTATTTTCCATGCTTGTGAATGGCTAATCTACTCTACTGCAAGAACTGAATTATACATTTCTGCTTTTTAAATTAGTAACACAAAATCCCATTCAAGACTGATTTATTAAGGCTCAAATGAAAAGTGTATTTGTTTTATATTTGCAAAAAAAAAAGCATCCCTAACCCTCAGCCAGCATGGCCAGTAGACAGGGATTTGGAGACCTGTGGTCCAAAATATCAAAAAGGCATTAGCTTGCTTGCTGTTAAGACCATTCATGCAGAAAGCTAATAATGTATTACGGAACTACCACTGGATTCCATTGGGCCTCTGCCATTTCCAGTGCAGAGCCTCTCTGTCATTGGTTTGCAGTGAAGAAACACCAATAGAAACACTGTTAGAACACTGATATATAATTATGTATATCAATGTTCTAATAGTGTAAGCACGTGTGTAGTCTGTTTCATGGAATTCAATGGAACTTACTTTAAGCAACTGTTGTTCCTGTGCCTGAAGCTGAGTGATCTGTTAATCCCCCAGATTATGTTTGCTTGAATGATGTATTTGGCTGTTTCTACTCTTCATTCTCTCTCTTTCCCTTTCCAAAAATATGACAGAAACTTTGTGGAAGAGAAGATGGGAAGTAAATTTGTTGAAGGGCGAAGTGTTGAATTCTCAAAGTCCTATGAAGAAAGCAGTACATCCACACCAATTTTTTTCATTCTTTCTCCTGGAGTTGATCCCTTGAAGGATGTTGAAGCCTTAGGTAAGTTGATAGAGCCTTGTTGATAAATACTCCCTATAGTCAACAAGACATTAGCTAGTGTAGTCCACAGGCAGATAAACGTTATTAATTTTGTAGATAGTCACAGACAGAGAGAGGTAATGCACAAAGAAAATAGAACAAAAATGAACAAACGCAGCTTTTTAATTGTATCATTGCTCCTAGGTCAAAAGCTTGGCTTCACCATAGACAATGGGAAAATCCATAATGTGTCCCTGGGACAAGGGCAAGAGGTCGTGGCAGAACACGCTATGGATGTGGCTGCTGTAGAGGGACATTGGGTCATTCTTCAGGTATTAAATACTCATAAGATTTCCTGTATACAGCTTCTAGATTTGTCTGCTACACTAATTCCATATACCATTCCTGTTCCTATGTGATTAAGCAATTAATCAATGAATAGTCCTCACAGATTGCACAAACTGTTGGCATTCTGATCCAAAAACAAACCTACAATAAATAAATATCCAAATATTTGTTGGATAACCTTTCTCCAAAAATGAGGAATGCACATCGGCAGGGGCTGTCCCAAGGGAACTGTACCATTATGTGCTAAGAACCCTGTTGCAGCCTTTAAGCAGAAGCACCCACCATTTCAGAGAAGTTTGCTAAGTTCACAATGTGAATACACCCCCTTCTCTTTGCTTCTCAGAAGGTGGGGCATTTTTAGTAACAAGGCTGATCCAAGGAACACACACAGTTACGTGATAGTATTTTTTAAAAACAAAAGACATCAGAATGCTGCTCTGGGCTAGCACATTATACACAAAGAAGACATTATAAATAATATACAGGGTGATAATATGCATTCAGTGCAGGCAACTTTAAACACATAACGGAGTCAGCAGAGAAGTAAATATTTATAGCATAATGCAGGAGGTGGAGCATTTTCTCAAAGATTTCTCAGGAAAGGAATCCCAAGCCTTGGAACAGGACACAAGGGCAGTTTAAAGAAGCAGTCTAGTCATTACCAAAGTTGGGCTCAGACCAAAGAGAGAGAAGGAGAGAGAGGCTCAATTTCCTCGGTGCCAAATCACATAATTTTATAATCTTGCAGAATATACATCTAGTAGCCAAGTGGCTGGGGATGCTGGATAAGAAAGTTGAACGCTACAGCATTGGAAGTCACAACGATTACCGTGTATTCATGAGTGCTGAACCTGCTCCTTCTCCAGATTCTCACATTATTCCTCAGGGTCTGCTAGAAAATGCCATTAAAATCACAAATGAACCTCCAACTGGCATGTATGCTAATTTACACAAAGCCCTTGACCTCTTTACACAGGTAAACAGATTCTTCTGTCCAATTTGTTATGCCTTTCTAGCCTCAAGTCATAGTTATAAAATACTAATACAATTGGTTTTCTTTATTTTGGGAGGACTGCCAGCAGTGTATTCGCTAGAATGGGTACTAACGTCTTGCCTTATTTCTGGAGCTTAGGACAGCCTAAGTTCTGCACATGTGCTAATTTTTCCCCTCAAGTTTGGATTATATTTTTTCTGATTTGCCTATATTTTTAGACCTTTACTAAGTATCCAATGGTAACATGGCAGACAACATCAAACAAGATGAAGACTTGGAAGAATGGTCACCATATCAAAATATAGTTGGGGGCCAAGTTTGAACCTAAAATGCTGGATCTGGGAGAGCCATTCTCATTCTGTATATCCAAACTGTGACTACTTTTGAACTAAATACTGAAACTGAAAAATCACTTGTATATGTAGAAACAGAATTCAGGTCTTGAATGAATTTTTAAGCAAGGGCTTTCTTTAGTGGTAATAGGCAGTCTGACAATAAAATTAAAATACTAATAAAATTAAGAACTAAAGGGTTCAACCAAAAATTGGGTAAGGCAAACAATGATACCACCTAACCACAGCTGGAGCCATAAAAGCCATAGCTAGGATTTGCTGGTAGCCCTTCGATCTACTCTTCCTTCAGATTGCCAGTTAATTTTCTACCACTACATATTCTCTGTCAGAATTCTATACTAACTTTGAATTCTCTGAAAATAATTGGAATGGTAGGGCGTTTGCATGAGTGTGATATTTACTCGATCAATACTGACTTTTAGATTACTGTACTCCAGAAAATGGCATTGTCATTGCTTTGCTTTTATAGGTTCCTAGCTGAGTTTCCACAGTAGGAAGAATACTTTACATCCATCCTACAATTTTATGGAAGATTGGTAGACTGCTGTTATACTACATTGTTAGGTTTTGGGGGAAGGGTGTTTTGTGGGAGGTTTTTGTTCTGCGTCATTCCACTTTTGCAACTTGATTTGTATTGATAACTGGAAAATATATTTGTAATTAAAATTATAATATAATTCAAACCAGTCACGTATCTGCCACATAACACTCCACACTTAACCACTGTTGATAAAGACAAAAAAGTCTGAATAGTGGATTTGGTAATACCTGGAGACAGCAGAATAGAAGAGAAAGAACTGGAGAAAATCATAAAATACAAAGACCTGAAAATAGAAATACAGTGACTGTGGCAAAAGAAAGCAAAGGTATTACCAATAGTAATAGGTACTTTTGGTGCAATCCCAAAACAACCAGAACACCACTTGAACATCATCAGCATTAACAAATTCACCATCAGTCAATTCAAAACACAGCATTACTCGGAACAGCTTACATCCAGTGATGATACCTTTAACATGTTGTTAGAATAGCATCTACCTATCTAGGTCCTTGGGAAGGACTCAATAGATGAACAAAATAGGCCAAATGAAGTCTAATCATCTGGCTGACAATACAATGAACCATAATAATACAATACTATTCCTGTCTTTAATTATGAAGGAATATGGCCAGATAACTATTTAATATTAATTAAAATAGTCTAAAAAGACCATGGACACAATATAACTCTTCTCACAAAATAATAATGAGCGCTTCAGAAGATATAATGGGGCCCTCTCCCCAATATATTAGTGCTTAATTAAAATCCTATTAAAGTGAGGGATGAGTTGCCCTATAGACAGATATTCCTAAAGAAATCATGCTGTTCTTCTGAAAACAGGGAGCATTCTGCACTCTGATGGAGATAAAATGAGAGTGTTGAGTGAGAGGATCTTGTGCATGTCCTGTAAAGACCAAGGAACTGAGTAATATTAAAAAAGAACCCCTGGATTACAGTTGAAGGAAGTTAATATACATTTCCTGAGGATTTCTGAGTGATTAGCCTGAATTACAGCAATAAGCATAGTAACAGAAATGACAACATACTATTTTGTGCAAAAAGTATTATCTCTTTATTCTCCACATACCCCTTTAGGATACCCTGGAAATGTGCACCAAGGAAATTGAGTTCAAATGCATTCTCTTTGCCCTCTGCTACTTTCATGCAGTGGTAGCAGAACGGAGAAAATTTGGAGCGCAAGGTTGGAACAGGTCTTACCCCTTTAACAATGGAGATCTCACCATTTCCATCAATGTCCTATACAATTACCTGGAAGCCAATGTGAAGGTAAAAACTGATTAACTACTCATTTGCATGTGTCTCTGTTTTCTTAATGCCTTGATAAGTGAACTAGATTTGTGAAGAATAAAGAAAGATACCTCCCGCAACAGATTCCTGTTGTAGTCCATGCAATTTTTATGCCATTATAAAGGTAAGAACAGGAAAAGTGGTCCTTTTAGACCTTCTGATACTAGAAAGATATCAATATAAGCCCAGGGCTGCATGTGAGACCCAGATCCTTTTTTTTTGGTGGCCCTGTGAATTCGTCCCCAACTTCATTGTTGAGATCCTGTCATCAGATGGGAAGCAAAACTAATCTGAAATGTGCTTAAGATAGGTTTAAAAGTAGCCTGATGGCTTTTAAAAGGTCTTGAAAAACTGGTTCATCCCCAGGCATTTTTCTTGTTTTAAATGGAAGTTGCCTCTGTCATGTGTTTTAAGAAATTCTTCTGTATTTTTTATTTTATTTATCCTGTTATGCCTAGAGTCCCATGCCAAGTAGACAGCCATATAAACTGAAATAATAAATACTGGAAATGAGGATTCAGGCTTCACTCCCTTGCATGACACAACCCCACTTTATATCCTCATTTCATCAACCAGAGTCCTCAAGCTTCCCCCAAATCATTGTGTATCCCATAGCTGCTAAAAAGCATTTATTTGCTTCAAATGACAATATCACCAAGGTAAATATTTCTGCAGCCCTGAAATAAAATATTCTCTGTAAAAAAATCCATTTTCTGAAAGTAGTATTTGAAAAAATGTACTGTACACTTTCGGAATTCTGGGAAATCCAGTCTCAATGAAACAGTGGGCACTAGGCTGAGGAAGCCACACTGAGGCTATGCTCAAGTAAAAGCTGTATTCCTTTTGTGTTATGAGCCAAGGAATAATGTTCTGTCTGATAATATCACAGCCAAAAATGTTGCCCATTGCTCTCCAGGTGCCATGGGATGATTTACGTTATCTCTTTGGTGAAATCATGTATGGAGGACATATTACTGATGACTGGGACCGCAGACTGTGCCGGACTTACCTTGCTGAATACATCCGCATGGAAATGCTGGAAGGCGAAATGTTTCTGGCTCCAGGATTCCTCATTCCACCCAATAGTGATTACAAGGTGAAAACAGGGTGGATTCAGCTCTACAGAGAATCCAGCAGGCAGGGAGGGCAGTAAAGATTGGCATTTCGCTGACCAGATACTTGCTACATAAAATAACCAGTACTAAAAGAGGGAGAGAGAAGGGAGAGAAGGTTTCACATCTTGACATGGAGAAAACAGAAAGTTATTCGGGAGCAAGTCAAAGCAGTTTTCAGATGGCTGTGAGAAAAATCTTTTTAATTATAAGCAAGTTAGGCAGATGTTCCCGAGAGGATTATCAAATGGGAGACTTTGTAGATTGGGGGGAATAATTTAAAACCTTGCTGGCTTTCTTCCAAGAGCTCCCCAGAAAGGAGGCTGTCACTAGTCAGGCTGGTCTTCCTGATATGCCTAGTGCATCAACTGAGTACTTTGCCCTTCTATCAAGAACTTCATCCTTCAGAGCAGCTATAGGCAAACTGACAAGCAGGATGCTCTGGCTCTCCCTGCTCAAACAGAGAATTCAGCTAAATATTTATCAGTCTTGAAACAGAAACAGTAGCTATGTAAAATGTAGTCTTGTATACAGGGAAAGTTTCAATGAGAAACGTTCTTATTCAGCCTACAAAGCCAAATCTCTAAATTTCTTGGGAAAAGGAGAGTATAGGAAAAGTAACAAAAGACATGAATCACACAGAGACTTCAAATTCAACAAATATGGCTGCCTAGCTAAGCCTATTCATTACTATCTGGGCATCGTCCCATTGGGTTATTGACAGAAAGACCCTCTATTACCTGCCAACCTGTTTGCCTTTTTTCCCCTCTACTGAGACTTACCTCCTTCAGAGAATGCCCAGGAAATTGGGCACTAGCCTCTTTAGGGAGGCTGACTGTTGTTTTGACCAATCAAGGAAAATTCTCTCTGATAGCCCGTTTTGCTAACTAATCAGAAATTACCTAGTGTTTCTACCTATCGTCCTAAAAACTCAGAATGATGAGGATGCAATTTAGTTTTCACAAATTAAATTGATGGCATTGGAAGAGGCTTTTATGGGAAACAAAAGCTGAATTCATTTATGCCTCTCAACATGAGATCAACTTACCAGATGTTTCAAGGGACCATACAAAACCTAGAGGTTTGTCACTAGCAGCCTTAGCTCTGGATACAAAGTAAACTGGAAGCCATTAGATGAAGATCAGGACGCACAGGAAGGGCTATGAATGAACTCACTGCTGAATATCAGCTAATACTTTTATAAATACATGTTTCATAGGGCTATCATGAGTATATTGATGAAAACCTACCACCTGAGAGCCCTTACCTCTATGGACTCCATCCAAACGCAGAGATTGGTTTCCTCACTGTAACCTCAGAGAAACTTTTCCGCACAGTGCTGGAAATGCAACCCAAAGAATCCGATGCCGGAGGAGGAACTGGTGTGTCCCGTGAAGAAAAGGTAAGGATGGGTATCATTTTTTGAGTCATGACACATTGGTCTTTGACCTTTTTAAATTCCCTACTCACTCTACTTCTCCCACTGTCAGGTTTTGTTTTGTAGAACTTGGTTGATCTGTCATTTGGATTTAAATAAGGTTGGATCTGGTTAGTGCTTGGATGTCAGACTACTTGGGAATTTCTAGGGCTATTAACTAGATAATTTTTTTAAAATCCCTCAAGACAATAGGGTCTAACCATCTCCAAGATGCTGTCAAGAAAACTGCATGGTTGTAGCCTCGGGAATCACACTCGAGAACATCTTTACCATCTTTTGGGCTGGGTTGGGTTGGGCTGGCCTTGTCTTAGCTCTTCTTTTACAATAAGGATATGAGGAATAAAATAAAATGAACTGACCATTCAAGTAATTTGCTTACTCAGCAAAATGTTACAAACAATAAAACATATAATTGGCCTTTTGTCAGGTGAAAATAGTGCTAGATGAGATCATGGATCGGCTTCCAGAGCTCTTCAACATGGTGGAAATTATGGCAAAAGCAGCTGAGAAAACACCATACGTGGTAGTTGCTTTCCAGGAATGTGAACGAATGAACATCCTCACCAGTGAAATCAGACGCTCTTTGAAAGAACTGAACTTGGGACTGAAGGTGACTGCATGTTACATGCTCTTGCCAGTGCTACCTGCAATAACACAATTACCAGCTATTCAGCTGGTATACTGATCCAGGAAAAATGAGTGGAAAACTGTTTCTGGGTAATATGTCAGATCAACGAGCTTCGGTAGACAAAAATATCCTTCTGCTGAATTTAATCCTTTTTGTAACACCAAAATGGGGTTTGCTTTTCTTCTCTAGCAAGTTACTCCTTATCTTCACCTCACTGGTCATCTCTCCTCCCCACAGCTTTCTCGTTTCCCCTTCCATTTATTCCATTTGCCTCCTGTTCCCAACCCGCACCCTACCCCCATTTCAAGTTTGCTATTTTCATTGGGAGACTGTGTGCGCGTTTGTGTGTGTAAAAATAGTGTATTTCTCTGAGAGAAAATGGTTGATCTATGCATATGGGGGGTATGTTTTAGGCAAATTTAAGATGTGTTTATTCAAATATACCCTCCTCTGTACGTGTGCCCTGGGGAAGGCATGCACATATACAGAACAAGACTGTCCCTCACACACAGTGAGGGGAGGAAATCTCTAGGATTGCTTTCAACCTGGATGGGAAACTTTAGGTTGACAAGTTGGGCATTGCGCTGAATTAAATCTGTATATATTATATTCTTCCTTCCAGGGTGAATCATCTTAAATTCAGAATAGTTTTTTTTAGTAAGTGTGTAGAGAAAAACCTTATTTTCTCAGTAATATGTTGAAATTTAAATTGCCATAGTACCATAATTAACTTGATAAAAAAATGATAAAAGCTCTTCATGAATAATAACCATTTGCTTATTGGATAATACATTTCTAAAAGGACCTTAATTAATATTCAGACAATCAGGACCAAGTGGGATACTGTTCCTTTGTTACACTGAAAATTACTCCCAGAGAGTATCTTCATACAGGATTTCTAATAAATCAGTGAAAAACTTTTCATTTACTTTTTCTAAAGGGTGAGCTGACAATCACAACAGACATGGAGGAACTATCCAATGCTCTTTACTATGACAACGTGCCTGACTCCTGGACAAACCGTGCCTATCCATCTTTACTTAGCTTAGCAGCGTGGTATACAGACCTACTGCTCCGGATCAGGGTGAGGGCCATGAAGCCTTAGTTAAACTCTGTTTTTTAAGTATTTTGGTGTACGAATTACTGCAAATTCTTAAGGCTGATTTTTCCAAAAAGCTGGAAACCTGCTCTTAAGTGTTGTTCTCATAGTGGGATCTTGTTTGCAGAGGTGCGTTTTCTTATTGCAAACCTTTCATTCCTTTACTAGGTAATATTGTCAGTACTCTGACACAAGGGAGTATTTGCTGGCTTTTTATGAGTAGCAGCTTGACCTTACTTGCTCAGGATTGTTGTAGTTTGTCTGCCCGTTGATTGCTTCCTTGGTTTGATTAGCTCTATTGTTTCACTGTAGTTTGTTGCTACCTATTGCGTTGCTCTCGCTTACCTACTTATTAACTGCTGGATATGCCAAGGAAGGCTGTTTGCTTCCTTCTTGGATCTTTGCTTTCTTATGTTTGTACACCAGGATTCTATGTCTGTTAATGGCTGATCTATCAGAATACAGTACCAGGCTTTTAGGAACTCTCTCGCATTGCTCCAAAACAGTTTCCCAATTGAATTAATGGTTAAAAATTTATCTATGTGCTGTGCAATTAAAGAATTGTCATTATATCTTGTGAGAACTAATCTCTATGGAAGTGTTCTGATAATCTGTTTTTCCTATAAGGTGACATTCAAAGTCCTTGCATTCTGTCTTGTAAATAATTTCTTATGTTGGATCTTCATATTTGCTTTAAATTTTCTTGAGAGATTTTGTTGGTTTGTGCATTACCTTGATGCTTAGCATCTGATTGCCATTTTTAAATTTTTTATGTATAGAATTATTCTTTTCATGGACTGTGATGGTTGTGTACTAGTTGGCTGCACAGAAAAGACACTTTTTTATGTTATAAACATGATCTGTTGTTTGTCATTGAAATTCTGGGCTGCTACAGTGGTTTTTTTCTTGGCTGTATTCCATTCTTACACAGCTTTTCTTGCGGACAATTGCACTGGTGGTGCAGCACTTAGTTTGTATGCCATTTTTCAATATACCTGAGCTGGAAATCTGGCAGTTTCCTCTGCTGATGACAAATATCTAGGAAGGGTAGTGTTTACTGATCTCTTGTGAAATTAATTATTAATGATATTGTGTTTTTACTGTCCTTTTTTGACTATGACAAATATGCCATCCATTTAATGGATACATGCTTTGATTTCCATGTGTGGGAGGGCTATTGTTTTCAGATATTACATGGCTGTCTCTATTATGAATCCTGGGACTGTGCAGGTGAGCAGGCCTGCACAATGCCTGCCAGCATTTTAAAAAAATAACCAATTTGCTGCCACCAGGAAGGATCTGCCATCACTGTTGTTAAACATTAAAAACAGAATCAGTTGGAATGCCAACAGTCAAGAAAAACTGTGTATCATTTTCTTATCCTCTTCCAGATCTCTGCAACATCTCCTTGCTTCTCACTGACCCATTTTTTCCTTTTAAAATTAAGTAACAGAATAAACAAACTTATCACGAACATAATTCAATACAAGTTTATTGCAGAATTTTACCCAAAGTTATCATAATTGTTAGCAACAGACATCTCTTCCTGCTACGTTATTCTTCTAGCAGCAGTCCTCGCTCCCCACTTCCCCAAGTTTGTGCAGAGGATTACAGAAGGGACAAATTTACAATTCATTACACAACAGTGTGATCCAGTATTTAATTCATAAATTTGCTTTGGAAAAGTTTTTATAGAAGAATGCCAAAAAATGCTGTATTTTAATACTGTTTTAATAGTACACGTAACAAAAAGTTCTCTGGATTTTTGCTATCACTCAACTCACAATGTGCCTACTCCAGGTTGTTCAGCAAATTTTAATAGATCTTGCCATTCAAGATGTGGGTGTTTTAAGGAATATACAGGAAGAATTAAGGTTGCAATATGAAGTATATATGGCTCCTTAACATGTTTTTCTATAATCCACTATCACTGTTTTCATTTCAGGAGCTGGAGGCTTGGACCACAGATTTTGCCCTACCGACAACTGTGTGGCTAGCAGGTTTCTTCAACCCTCAGTCTTTCCTGACTGCCATTATGCAATCCATGGCTCGGAAAAATGAATGGCCTCTTGACAGAATGTGTCTTTCAGTGGAAGTTACCAAGAAAAACCGGGAAGATATGACAGCTCCACCTCGAGAAGGCTCCTATGTACATGGGCTCTTCATGGAAGGTACAGACCCTTCATTAGCAGTGGAGATAAGATTTGGGCATTGTTTCCTGTGACCCTCAGTTTAGTTTCAAAAACCTTCGCAAACATGCGTTCAGCTTACAGACAGCCATCAGTGCTTTCTTCCACAATGCCTGCTGAGCAGGCAGGGGAAAGAGAAAGAACATAATTTTGGAAATAGGGTTCAGTTCTACTTACAGATTTTACTGTGAGATTAGGCAGATAAATTACTGAGAAATAGATTTGCAGAATGTTGTTTTCAGATTTTTTGTGTCTGAAGAAAAAATAATACAGATGCCCATTTCACATTCTCTAACATAATTTCTGTTCTTTAGAGTAGGACTCTTCAGCTACTGCTTAATGACAGGTTCTGTAATTGCCATGGGAACAGTCCATAGCTGTTAACTTGAAATAAAACTTTCTGCCAGGTTTGATCTCTTTGTAGCTAACTCCTTATTGAGTTAGCCTCAACAACAGGTCACATGGATGAATCTCAGCCTGACAACAAGAGTATCTCCTAGCAATTCCAAGGACAGTCCTGTCATTTCTTCAATCCATCCATCCATAAGCATGGATTTTTTTCCTCTAATCCATTACCCATTTGTATCTTCTTTCTCTCATTCTTTTTCAGTGTCCGGCTTTTTGTAGTCATTCATGAATATTAGACTATTTGACAGAAATGAAGCTAGAAACCAGCCATTAGGCAATATTATTTCCACCCAAAGCACAATCAGAATCCTTCAAATGTGTTTTGATAAAATTTATACCATGATCACCACCAACCAAAAAAAAATAAGATAGATGTTTGGATAGCTGCCTGTTTTATTTCATATCAGTAGAGGGCAGCATATGCCCATTTTATTATCACACCCACTAAGAAAAAAAAAGTTAGCTTCTAAAATTCTTTCTTTTCTGGGGATGTTATCTAAGATACATTTTTAGAAGCTTTTTTTAAAGTTGAGCTAAACAAGCTTAGACTTTTCTGCTTAACTATGTATAAATAGGTTTATACCTTTAGGTTGAAAGAACTTGTAGAAGTACACAACTCTCTTGAAAGAACTTGTAGAAGTACACAACTCTCTGTAATAAAATAACTGCTATAGGCCACTTGCAAAGTATGGATCCAAATATTTCATTTTGCTCATCTTCCTGTAAAATATATATGTAAACCACTGGGATGGCATCAAAAGCATGTGCAAGCAGAGTTTAGCATGTTGGCTTATTGCTAAAGTTAGAAGGTTGATAATCATGCCGATTCCTTTTCCTAAGCCTTGCCGCAAAGCAACTGATTGTGAGAGTCATGTCTCATGTTGCTGTAGGTGCACGCTGGGATACCCAGACAGGAGTCATCAGTGATGCACGTCTGAAGGAGCTGACCCCCTCAATGCCAGTCATTTTCATCAAGGCCATCCCTGTGGATCGCATGGATATCAAGAATATGTATGAGTGTCCTGTGTACAAGACACGCACAAGAGGTCCCACGTATGTCTGGACCTTCAACCTGAAAACAAAAGAGAAGCCAGCTAAGTGGATTCTTGCTGGAGTTGCTTTACTCTTACAGATTTAACATCTACATTGACAAGTTTTGTCCACTCCATCATGGCAGTTTTATCCCTTTCTAGAAACACAAAGCAAGATAATTGTTAAGTTTCAAAATAAAAATTATTTTGAAGTATGTTTCTGCTCACGTGATCATTAACAACATCGTCCATATGCTTAATTATTCTCAATGACAGAACGCTTGTCTGATCAAGTAGTGGCTCTGCAAGAACATACAAAAAGAAAAAGAAAAACGATTGTGCAATAATCTTATTATTTACAGCTTATGGCTTAGCTCAGACATTTTCATCTTATTGGTCACATGGCTTGGGGAAAATGTGCAAGGGTGGCTAGTCACAAAATCCATTTCATGAATTAAAACTTGGACAATCTAATAGTGAAGTAATCTGCTCAAAAATCTGAATATAAGGCACAAATGGAATCTAAGCCACTTTGATCCCAGTTACCTTTCATCCAGCACTTACACTGATGATCAATATTTCTCTGTACAAAGATATGTTGCTTTGTTGCCTTGGATTGCCTTTATTAACCTACTAGATTGTTTCTGCAGCTGTCAGATCATGCCCATCCAGCCCAATCTTTCAACTTCTGCCTCCCACAATATTGGATCATCACCAGATCAAGCTTGGATCATTCCCAGGCTTTTCTCTCTAGTGTCCTGCTCCCTAGTGTCCAAACTTCCTTGTAATGAAACTCAGCTCTGGCATGTTTAAAATTGCCCAACCAGCATTCCTTTGAAAACACACTAAGCCTGACAGGACATTATCACATTGCCACTCAGAGTCTTTTAAGAATGAAGTGGTACACAAAAATTGTAAATAAACAAACTTACATTTATCCAAGCAAGTTACACTACTTGTACAATGAATGTGTTTCTCCTGTTTACTTGTTTTGTCCAATAATCAGAAAGAGGAGCAGCTATCAATCAAAATATCCTGATGAGCATAACACATAATTCAGCCCCTCTACTCTAATTCTTGGATGTCCCTGGCTAATTCACTGCACCAAGATAAGTCAATGCATGAGCCATAATATATTAGTTATTGTTGACATGAATTGAATTAAAGTAAGCTATTTAAGTATGTACATGTACAATATGTAAACTATCTTTCTGGTATAGGATTTTAACTTATACAATTTTATCTAAAAAGTAAATAAGCAAAATGAAACAGATATCAAGAGGCCACTTCCATGGATCAGGAGAAAGTGTCCAAGGTGAGTTGATGCCCACGAATTTCAACTCCTTTTTATTAAATAGCACTTAGTAGATGCTAGAGTTCGATACAGTATTCCTGAAGTTTTAGAAATCTGATTAGAAATGTTAATCAGCAACATTTATTATGGTCATTTGAATACACAAACACACACATATGCATTTTTGTATATTATGAACAAAATGCCCCAGATATATCCTGAACTTTTTTTAGTCCTATCCAGAAATTAGAGCTTAGAGCTGCTATTGAAGTCTATCTTCTGGCGATCAGGGCAGCAAAACGGGATTATTTCTCTGCCCTTATTGCATCTGCATCTGCAGAGTGCCACCTGTCAGCTCTGTTTAGGGTCACCCGCTCTCTTCTAGGTAGGGGGGAGCCGACGGTCCTTCTTCAGGGCCGTGTGGAAGAATTTGCGGAGGACCTGTCAGATAAAATCGCTCGGATTCGGTCTCAGTTGGATGCTGGTTGCAAGGTAGATCCAGTGGAGATGCTGAGGGAGGAGTCTTGCCCAGTAACCTGGGATCAATTCAATTCTGTTGTTCCTGAGGAAGTGGACAGGGTCCTCGATGCAGTCAGTGCGACCACTTGCCAGT
>JANHZU010000495.1:67035-78715 GCA_032468055.1 Acrochordus granulatus
AGATAGATAGATAGATAGATAGATAGATAGATAGATAGATAGATAGATAGATAGATAGATAGATAGATAGATAAACACTTACACTGATCTCCTTATTTATTCAAGAAATTGCAAGCTGTAGATTTAGATTTCTTTTTCATACCTAAGCATAATAGATAGTACTATAATATGATCTAGCAGTATAACTAAGATGTCAAAAAATGTCCAGGAAAAAAGTGTAAGGGCGTCAGCTTCAAAGCATGTGTTTTTTTTCTTTGTTCAGTATATTAATTCAGAGGCAGTGAAAGAAGAATTAGAGAATTTAAATCCTACTGAAATTATACTTGCTGTTCCCTAACAATAGGTGCATTTAAGTTACTATGCAAATAGACTGAGAACCAGAAGTAGCTTTAATTAACAAGCACTTACATTCCTAATAACTTATATAGATATGTGCTCCAAAATATGTGCCCCCAAAGAAGAAAACCAAGAGTTATCTATAACATACAGTGTAAAGACTAACAGCCATTGTGTAGGACAGATAGGCAGGCAGGCAGAAGATTAGCAGAGTGCATCCATGACCACCAACTAGCAGTCAGAAGATACTCCTTAATTTCACAACACGTGAACAGACTCAACCATTTTCAACTGGGAAACTGTGAGCATCCTAGACTAAGCTAATTCTAAAAATGCAAAGGAATTCCTGGCGGTTTGGCATTCAGACAAATCAGCCATCAACAGACATATAAGAATAAACTGTATTTACATATAATTCAAAAGAAATAATAAAAAGCTAAGAGGGAAAGAAAGAAACCAGAACATATCCTCTCTAGAAGCCAACACACAGATAAGCAGGGATTAACACCAGGCAGGCAAATAATCAAAAGCAGAAAATAATATTCTAAGCAAAAAACTACCAAGAAAAAAAACACATTCCCATCAAAAGTGGTAGGACAAGCTATTGTATATAAACAGGGAACAAACCTCATGCTTACTTGTACTGATGATGTTACCTAGCTGGGTACTGAAACATCTGCAAGTAAATGATCAAGCTCAGAGAACATCAATATGTTCTTGGAACATATGACTTCATATGTTCCAAGGTATTCTGTGGAGCTTTCTTTACATAAGCCATCTCAGGATCATAATTTTCAAACACAGTTATAACAGCAAGGTATACTGTTTCTGTTCTGTGCAACAGCTTGACTTTCCATTTACTGTACCTTGAAATAGTTCAATAGTTATTTAGAGAACTTCAGCTGCTTTCCCAGCACCAAGCAATAGAAAACCTTTTACTTTCGGAAAGAAAGAAGGCATCACATACAGTCTCCAATAGCTATCAAGGCCTTTGCAGTCTACTAATCTCCAAATCACTTCTCAAACAAATTAGATCTTTTATAGAGTGCAAGTCAAAGGGTTTTTCTTTCCCCTGCTGAAACCAGATCTTGTTCTTTTCTCAACTCTGTCAGCTTCTGAGCTTGGGATTTTAATGCTTCTGTCCCCTGTCAGATCAAAGAGTGGCAGGAAATCCTGACTTCGGACTGTTATGGGCAGAATGTCTATTATTTACCCCAATGCAAACCCACTGAACATTCCCCAAATGCCCTTCGTTCTCAAAATATCTGTCTGTTGTATGACTGTGGGCAGTTGACAAAAACCTGTGACATTCTTTTTAAGGAACATGCCCTTTCATTTTGCTATTGTGGGTTTCACATCTGGCAGCTGGACGTTGAAATGCAGTCAGGAGAACTTTCTATACAGTTCTATATGTATGCAAAATAATTCTGATTTTTAAAGCAATAGCACAAATTAGCACTGCAATCTACAGTATATTTCTTAAATCTACCTACTTTAAAAGCAAGCATTCTCTGTATTATTTGTAAAGTACTGTTTTTTAAAATATTTATTTTTAAAATGCCTTTCTTTGGGGTTAACATGAGGAACTTCTTCCATTTATAAGTCTATAAAAGACAAGAATGGTTATTTAGTGTAACAAGTAACCTGACCAAAAGATTTCTTAAAACAGAAGGTAGTAAGTTAGCTCTCTTCCTTTCAAGTTGAAGCCAAAGGTTAGCTAAAGAGAAAACAAAGGTTAATAACCTAAGATCTCCTTAGTATGCTTCAAACTCATTCCCTCAGAAACCTTTCAGTTAGGAGGCCAAGCTCATATCATTAACTGTCCTCATTCTGGTTGGGGGGGGTTGTCTTCCCCCTACAAAACTTTGTCTCAAAAAAATTCCAGCTTTCACTGGAGGAGAATAAATCATCACGAGGATTTTACTGTCAGGTAGAGCAAGCTGTCACTGCTGTGGCAAAACGACTTCCAGATGGTACACAGCTTGGTGGCAGAACTTGCATTCCCCAACTGGCTGAGTATGCTGCACTGATAAGGGACAATCTCAGAAGCAGAGGTGAGCACGGCTGGAGCATAGAGAGAACTTTTGGGAGGACTGATGTTGCAGGCAAGTCCTTAACAGTAGTTTATTTTAGAATTGTGCTGAAATAGAAACCCAAATAAAAATGTTATGAAACTATATTTGTTTCCTCATATTCTACACAGGACTGGGGATTTATGAAGTTATTCCTAAAATGAAACATTTATGCTTTTTATGAAAACACATGGTGGATTTCCTGAGGCAAAAGGACATATAGATAGTGTCAAGCAAATCAAAGTCAAAAAGTTTAAAATCTTCCAGAGCATATATACTCAGTCTAAGATAGCAGTGATTAACCAGATATTTCTATGGTGGTTGGCAGTTCAATGAAAATGAAAACTCCATGTAAAAATGAGAAATTCTATGTAGGGCTTCATAAGGAGAGAAAAAAAATACATTTGGAAAAAGTGTAGAAAATCAGAATCACTAAGTCTGGAGTAATGTTTATGAAATGGCTAAATTGTTGAGAGAATTAACTTAGGGAAAAAAGGCAAGAAATGAAAATATAACAGAGGTCTAAGGTACAGAATGGGGCAAGGATAGTTTCTTCCCTCCCTCTTTCTAATACTGGAATGTGACAGTCCAATAAAGGATGAACGCTGCAGAACAAATAAACTAATTATTTATACATCGTAAACCTGTAGAATAAATTATCACAAGATGTGATGGCTGTTACCTAGAAAATACTGTAGGTAGATTAACTAGGCTCACATCTTGTGCTAAATCATAACTAGGTTTGAATCTGGTTTTGTACTGTGAACTCAAACACTGTGGTTTATAAACCATGAATAATGGCTTAGCATACATATAAACACAGTCAATTGTGATTTATAGTGTGAATTATGATAAAACAAACAGTTGCTGTTGCCCACAGAAGGAGTGAGCAACTTTTGTAGTCTAGAATTGACACGGGGGGAGTTATTTTGGGAAAACTGGAGTAGCATAATGCTTTTTTAAAGACTTATTTTAAAAACATAAAAACATAAGAATAGTCTGGCCTATAATAAGACAGACTGTTAACTTGACCTATTATAATAGAGGTAGCAGTTTTCTTGGCACAGATTACTTCATGAAGAATCAAACAGCATCACAGTACTGTACAGGTCTGGTTTTTTTTAAATACTGTAACCTCATTAATTTGAGTTAGAAGATTTAAGCACTGCATACCTAAAACTGGTTAACTTTGTGCTCTGTTTTACACTTTTCTCTGTGCAAGCTACTGAAAAAGTTATTTTCCCTGAAAATATTGATAAAAATGTATAGCTTGTATTCTAATATTCTTTTTGCCCATCAGTGCTAATCATTTCTTTAAGACAGTCATTTCTTTGCTCTTCCTTTTTTCAAGACCATCTAGGCACACTTTGTATTTGTGAGTGTTCTGTACCCTGACTTTGTAAGAAATATTTCCTTGGACCTTTTCCCTTCATCTGAAAACCATGAACATGACAAAAGACTAGCTGCACTGAGTCATGAGGGAAAAACAATGCATGCCTCATCATGCCAAAAGGAATCTATCTGATAAACCATGAACCTACTAACATGCAGGCCATGAGCCTTGCCTAAAAACACAGACAAGTGGGAGGATGTGGACTGTGTGGACTTTTGAAATAAACAACTTAGTTTCCAAGCCTCCAGTCACCTGGCTTGAAATTTGGAATAGATCCTTGCTCTTGCCACTGGTCATGGCTAGTACATTTCTTTGCTTTCCCTCTTCAATTTTTAAGCTTAAGAAGGTGTGTAAGTCTTCAGTACTTGAAGAAGGGTTCTCAGCAAACACGTATCATGGCTAATGGGCAGAAGTTGCTCTACAATTTAGCTTCCTTTTATTTCCATTCCTGGATGTGCTTCACACTCCAGCATCTGATAGGATGCCCTTAGAATGGACCCTTCTAGCGGTAGTCCTCATGTCTGTTTATCAGAGTTGCTCAAGGTGACATAACATGAGAGGTCTTAATCCTGCACATCTAAATCTAACTTGGGCACTCTTTTCACTATGCCAATTACATCCAAATAAATAGATATATAATTCTGCTCTGCCAGTCACTACTTCAGCCCTTCCAGAGCGTTTCTAGTTCTGCTGCTGCAGCACTCTGGAATAGCACAAAGTAATACATCTGATTAGGATGCAGCTGGTAAATAACCCTGACACTATAAATGTAGCTATGCTTGAAGTGCCATAGGATTCTCTTGTTCTGAATATGAGTACTGTCCTGGAACACAGTTCAAAGTGGAATAAAATGCAGTGGCTGAATGACATAAGTCATTACAGGTAGTCCTCAATTTACAACCAATCTAGCAACGATTCCAAGTTAAAATGGCACTGACAAAAGTGACTTATGACCACTTCTTGCACTTAAGACTATCACAACATCCCCACGGTCATGTGATCAAAATGTGGGCACTTGGCAACTGGCATGGATTTACAGTACAATGGTTGCAGTATCCTGGGGTCCTAGCCGTTTGCAAACTGCCCAGCCAGCTTCTGACAAGCAAAGTGAATGAAAGAAGATGGATTCACTCAATGACTACATGATTTACTTAGCTGCAGTGATATGATTAACAACCATGGCAAAAAGGTTATAAAAGTGGGTGCCATTCACTTAATCATCACTTAGCAATGAAAATTCTGGTCTCAATTATGGTTGTTAGTCAAGGACTACCTGTACACAATATATCTATTTTGGGCTTAGTGCCACATGTCAGCCCACTTAGTATCTGAAGAAGTTTCTCTTTAATCACTGCTGTGTCTTTCTAGAGTCTCTGAAAACTCTAAGTATAGCTGGATGATACTGATGATTATTTTAAAAAATAGTTGATTTTGGAATTTTTTTGTCTGAGTATAGATACACATAAAAGTTGTAAAGCAGGATGATACTTAAGGGAAATTCCACTCTGATTTTCCAGAGGGCTGGATGAACTCCTGAACTTTTTTATTCATATACTATATCTCTGACTATTTTCCTTACAGCATTCACACTATTATAATTTGCACCTTCTTACTGTACATTACTGGGAATTACTGGTTGGTACTCAATGTCATAAAATATCAAACTCCCATTTGAGAATGCAGCATCGGCATGTCTTCCACAAATAGTTTCAACATTATGAGATCAATGTAACTAGTGATACATTAAGTAGCAAGAAAGGCACATTGGCAAAGCAGTGCCAAGTTTCTCCTTCTTCCCTTAGTTTTCTTCTATACTGTCATGATTTATATTACTTGAATGAGAAAGGAGAAATTTTAGAGCTAATTGATTTTAAAAGGAATGTGTAAAAGAAGATAAATTAAGAAGAATTTAGCCTGGAGTACGTAGTAGAATTGACCTGACTACTCTGTTAATATAATAATACATTTCCTAAATTGAAAGCAGCAGAAAAGATAAAGCCTCCCCTGAACTGAACTTCATTCCTGTTTGACTTCATGATTATGAAGTCAGTAATAGAGAACTGGCTTACCAGTGATCTGACTTCCCAATCTAATTGGTAAATAAATTAGGACCAAATATGACTAGAAAGAGAGAGCTCTTGAAAATTGACGAAAATTGATGGATAATAAATTAAACTAGGGATCTGACCATGGAACTGAACTGATTTTGACCATTGGTCTTACTTTCCAAAGATGTGGCCTCCTAAGTAAAACTGTGATAAAAAACAACATGAGGATTGATACATTTATCCTACAGCTAGATATCTGGACAATTGACCTGCCCCTAAATTTAAGTGAAGGCAATTCACTATAGTCCTTGTGATGGATTAGAAATTAGTATCTATGATGTCTGTAGAGATTCTCAGTCATCCAATTCATGGTTATCCCAAAGGTGCTGTATCCTGTACACAAAATTGATTTTCTAGATTTTCTTGAAGATGTTTCACTTCTCATTCCATTCTAACATTCTGGTGCGGAATAGAAAGGTTTATACTCTTTGTAACTCTCATAGTATTAATGACTGTCTGATTGCAAATCAGAATATAGCTCCTTCTATTCCCCATCCGAGAGGACTGAAAAAGCTTCTTGGATGCAAAGTGAAACATCTTCAAGAAAATCAAAAAAGTCCAGTTGCCTTTTGAAAAAGCACCTCTGGAATATCTATGATGGCATAAATTGCTTCATAAAAATTTATGACAGGAAGAGTTAGGAAAAATGTAAAATGTGTATATGACACTGTGACATTTTGAGCATCTATGTGACTATGTTTTGCACCATTTCAAGAAAGGCTGTTAACTTGACTAATCTCCCAATGCTAATCTAGAGTATTCGTAACCACTGCAAAGCCAGCTTCTTCCTTTCAATTGCTGTGGCAATGCAGACCTAGATAGTTTGTTTTTCCATTATCAGGAACTCTTGCCTCACTCTGCCTTCTGGCTTAAGACCCAGAGGAGTTCTTGTTCCTGTTTTTGGAAGTTATCTCTTCCTGTGTTTATTAAGTTATCTCCCACCACAATCAACCAGCCACCATAGCAACATACAACCAGGGTCAAAACCTTTGGGAAATGTGTACACTTGCAAAATAGCCAGCACATATAATTTTTCATCTCCACAACTCTAAAGAGGTGTTTAAATGAAACAGAGGAAAGATGGCAAGATAAGTGGGAAGAAGTTGGAGGACTGTAATAGTTTTGTTTACATTGTTTATAATCTTCTGTCACACAGCATTCCATTTTGCAAATCACTACACAAATGCATGTATTAAAAAGCACGTGCAAAAGGATCGTACCTTCTTTTCTTGTGGAATGGGGGAAGAGAACATTTTTATTCTCCTGACTGTTGATAACCATGGGGAGGGAAACAGAATAGCTATATTTGCTTGTTGATCAGCATGAAGGAAAGAGAGTAAATAATTATTGGCTTATGGCATTCTTGATGCATTCTCTGCATTTCAAGGTTGGTTTGGCAGAAGTAAAAACAATTATCGGTCATTCTGAAACTTATTTTTAAGATAGAAATGCTCATGATGGGAAACACCTGTTAGTTCATCTGTTCATCAGACAGCAGTCTGTTTTGTAACAGACACCCTTTCTTCAAGTGTAAACCTACTAATTATCTAAAAGGAGGTACAGAGATAAGGCATGCTACAAAATGTTATTTCTCCTGTACACAATTTGATGTGCAAAGGATAAAGCAAGTGTGAATTTTCTGACTTTAAAAATATGTGTTTTCATTTTATTTACTTTAAATTTAAAGCAGCTTAAGGTAAGGAGAAATTTTAGCATTAATGAGATCAGCAGTGACAACAAAACAAAGATTTAAAACATTTCTGCTGTGCTATTTTCGGAATGTTGACTCCATCTGATTTCATGCAACAGCAGAACACCGCTAGTTGCATGAATCAAATAAATCATAGTTTGTTGGTTTATTTCCTCAGTGGAATGAAAAGGAGTTTCAGAAAATTGCGGAAACAGAACTGAGGAGGGTCACCAGCTTCTTTCATATCCCACCTCCATGCATAGCCTTTCAACATAAAAAAAATCAGAAGATCCAATTCATATCATTTGTGGTCTGGTATGAGACTAAATCCCATTAAAGCAGTGATGCTTAATTTTCTGACTATGTGCAGGAGCTCTGGCAGAAGAGATGCAACTTAGGCATTATCTGCTACAATCAGGGATATCAGATCTATGGTGCAGAAATCTAGATGATCATTAGATGGCAGCAAAGAGAGATGTGAAAAACTAAAACTCTTTATTGTCATTAAATGGTAATCTGGATTTTTGTAATCCAGATCAGTTAGCCCTTAACATGCCTGTTTCAGTACTCTCAACACCTAGTAGCCACCATCTAGGATTAAAACAAGCACCAAAGCACCAGACCTCTTTCATTCCTTTCCTTAGCAGCAGCTGGTATAATTTCCCCTGTTTCTGCCCTCTGCTTCTCCTTCAGGAAAAGACTCTGGGCAGCATCTTATTGTTTGCATTTGGGAGCAGCTGCTATTACTGCTTCACTTCCCAGAACTGCTTGCTGGTGTTTGTTCCTGGCTGCTCATGGCAGCTGCTCTGGGGCAAGGAAAATTCACTCCCTCCTTCCCTCCTTGTGTTACAACATATACAGACACTGCTTGTTCCCAAGGTAAGAACTAACACTTTGAATTGCACATGGAAGCAAACTGTGATCATCTCTCATCTGTGATCATCTCTCGCTGGGAAAAGAAATAAAGGAGACTTAGAGTGGAGTTCTGAGGCTGGAACACTCAGGCCTGATAGGAAAACCTGCCAAGAACTGATCTCACATACAATTGTGCAGCCTGATCTTGCTGGCCAGCCAATATTGCACACTGAGACAGAATGAAGATGGGGATTTTTTTTATGCCAGATACTTTGCATAAGAAAGAGAAGTGACATTATTAGAGACTGCAGTGGCAATCACAGCTAGGAGAGCTTTCACACAACTTTGCATGGTGTACCAGTTGTGTTACTTCCTAGACCAGGAGTCCCTGCACTCAGTCACTTGTGCCCTAATCATCTCACCTCTGGACCACTGCAGAGCAGCTCTACATGGGGCAATTCTTGCAGACCATTTGGAAGCTACAGTTGGCACAGAGTCCTGCTGCATGGATAGTTCTTGGGGCCCCCAGAATGGCCCATGTAAGCAATGAGCTGCACTGGTTGCCAGTTTGCTTCCATGTGCAATTCAAAGTATTAGTTCTTACCTTTAAAGTCCTTTATGGCATGGGTTCAAGTTACCTAAGGAACTGTCTCACCCCAATGGGGATGGCCTACCCCACCAGGGCCAGCAGAGGAGGCATGTCGCGGACCCTATCATCAAGGAATTCCAATGGGCGGGCTCCAAAAGAAGAGCCTTTTCTGCTGTGGCTCCTGTTCTGTAGAACATCATGTCCCCCAAGATGAGGTCCACACCTATCCTTTTAGTCTTTCAAAATGCTTGAAGACCTGGCTCTGCCAGCAAGCTTGGGGTCCCAATGGGGCTGTTTCATCATGGAGATTAAGCTATTTGCACCTCCCCTCACATACACCTTGCTCCCTTATTTATTATTTTTAATTATTATTTTAAATTAATTTTTAATTTTACTATTTGTTTTAACATGTTCTTTGCATTGTAAAATCACTGAGAGCTGTTTTTTAGTTTGGCGGCATATCTTCTTCTTCCTCTTCTTTCTGCTGCTCCCATCAGGGGTCACCACAGCGAACCTTCTGCTTCCATCTCCCTCTTCTACTTCAGCATCCACCTCAGTCATACCAACCTCCTGCATATCCTCTCTCATAGCATATAAATTTGGTGGCATATAAATTTGATCAATAGACAGATGTGTACATATTTGTACTTTAGCACTTTATGCGATCCACTCTAGTAACAACTTTATGGTTCATTTATTTTAGATCTGTATCCAGCCTTTGTTATTTTTATAAATAATTCAAGTTAGCAAACATACCTAATCATCCTTCCTTCTCCTATTTTCCCCACAACAACTGTGAGGTGGGCTGGGCTTGAAAGAACTTAAGGTCAGCCAGTTGGCTTTCATGTAGCAGCAGAGGACTAGAACTCAAAAGTCTTCCGGTTTCTAGGCCAGCATTTTAACCACTACACCACATTGGTTCACAACTTATCACTATTATTAATAATGATGTTGAACATGTAAGCACTATCTTGAATATAGTCAGCAAGGGAATTTTATACCTATAGTCAAGTCACTTTGTATCTGAAATGACAGTACAATATAATGTGGAAATTGATTCAAGTTGGTATCCTAGTGGCTTGTTCAGTTTACTTTTCAAAGAAGTACTGTTTGAACTCTCCAAAGCTGCTGTGACATGCTGAAGGCTAAGAACATAAATTAAAATATAAACAAAAAATAGAACTTAAATACATGAACACAGGATGTATAGTTTATACTATTTGTTACTACAGTATTTCAGTTACACTAAGAAATAGGTAATGCAAACTCATACAACCACTGCTTGTGCACTATTTTCACTGCTTTCTTGGAGGAGCTATGCACTCTTCAAAAACTATTTGGAAGAAGTCCTTTGGCCCTCTTACAAGCACAACACTTCTCTGTTATTATTAATGCAGCATGTCTCTCAAAGCCTGGGAGGAAAAGTTATGGTTATTTTAAGAGTTCTGTTAACTTTAATGAGTCAACTGCTTAAAGCAGCAGCATTTATTCAGGTTTGCATAGCAACCTGAAAAATAGATGGGATGCTTCAATTAATAGAGAGATTGTCTTGTACTCACAAGAGATCCCAATAACTTCTTTGAAATCATTTTTAATTACTCAGAATGCTATCAACAGGAAGTATCTGGATCTCATACATAAATAAACACTCTAAGTTTCTAGGTTATGGATTCCCTAAAATTTTAAAAGCTGTTGTTTCGTCTTTCATATGAGAATCATATTTTCTGCAGCAACATCTATGATGCAAGGTACTGTATATATATGCCCACACACAAAACACGTTCTGAGGAATTTCAGTCAACCAGTATTCATAGTGTACCCATCCTTTCTGAGCATTTAGGCTTGCTATGCCCATCACATTTTATATGCTTGTTTTGGGAAATGTCATTCCAACTGCAAAATATACGATGGTTGCATAAAATATGCCTTACACAATCACTATACAAAGAGCTTTCTGTTTCCTCCACTCTGCACGCTACAGGGCTGTTCTAGCCTGCACATCACATTTCTTACATCCTAGAAAAATGTCAAGAGTTGAGCCACAATCAGAGCCCATAATTTTATTCAGAAGGCTTCCTCAATCTCCTGTTTTCTTGCAAAACTGACTCCTTCCCTTAAGAGTTGCAGCTGCAGCACATCCAGTCATTGGTTCACTCAGTAACCTGACCTGTTTCCCTGAGCCCCAAGGCACCAAATTAAGGCTAAGAAGGGGGAGTGGTTCTTGCTCTTCTGGTTCCCAACTGGAAAGGGCAAATAAGGATAGGATGGAATGTTGTCCTTGGGAGGGGAGATAACAACAACAACAAAGAATGCATTGGACAATGAAACATCAAACCTTTCCCCAGTCCAGGGCATCCAGCCAAACACCACAAAATGCTGAAGCTGGAGAGTGAAGGGACACCTTCTGCAAAGCAGATGCTTTTAGGCATTTATATTTAGATTTCTGTCATCCATCTGCATATAAAGATTGGGAAATGCCTTTTGACTGACATCAGTGCAACAAGAGGGTTTCCCAGGCTGCTTCGTGCAAGTTTTAACTCTCCTGATAAATGCGGACACATTTCTGTGGTTGCTTTGGGCGTACCTGGGTTGATTTCATAGGAAGGAGAAGGTTTTCCTCCAGGTAGTTTGTAGAAA
>JANHZU010000495.1:83416-97352 GCA_032468055.1 Acrochordus granulatus
AGAAGTTACAGGTCTGTGAGAGCCAGAAATCTTGCTTGTTTGCAGGTGACCAAATACTTATTTTCCACCATAGTTTGTAAACAGATTCTTTCCGAATCAGACAATGTGATTGACCGGATTTGTTTTCCCATTTTGTCTCTCATAGTTGAGGTACACCTGTGATGACAATTACAGGCCTCTCTCATCTTTTTAAGTGGGGGAACTTGCACAATTGGTGGCTGACTAAATACCTTTCTGCCCCACTGTAAATAGAATTAACACCATGATATAGTATTGTTTAGAATAAAGCAAAGAGAAGAAAAAAGTTCTCGTTTATCTTTCCTATTAACAGGTCAATTACTCAGAACTAATAAATGTGTAATTAGAAGGTGAAGATAATCAGGCATAAAGTTGATAGTAGGTAGAATAACAAAACATAGAAAGTTCTCAAAATCCTGTTACAATTTCAGAAGGAACAGGTTTCTTTTTCTGTTTGATTTTTGTTTCTGCAGAATAATGAAAAAAGTATCTGAATTCCATCCAAAGTTTGCGAACAAAAATAGTTTGATAACAAATAAAACATTTTCAATAATTTTTAAATTACAGATGGCACTGGTTAGATTAAGCTATTAATACTGTCAGAGGAAGGCAGCATTAATACATCTATATAGTTCATGCCCAGATCCTGCATATATTTCATATTAATTCTTCATACAAAGAAGCAGTATATCAACTAATTTAAATATAAACTTATTAGCAAACACCCCTCATTTAGTTTACTCATTTAAAAGATGAGTAAAGATTAAGCAACTATCACCTTCACATTAAAGGTGTACTATTCCCTTTATCTCTATAGAATGTCCCTCTTTCTTTAGAATCTCTTCCAGTATTGAAAACTATAAAGGTACCATATCTGGACAGTGAACATCTGGATCCCTAGATAGTAACAAATAATTAATGTATTTTTTTTGCTGTTTTCTAACAGTTACCTGGATTTTTTAAGCCCAGCCTGGTAGCCGTAGCATATATGGATGCACACTCCTATATGTGATCGTTCCTAAGTAATCCTGCTCCTCTAATATCATGCAATATCATTTTATCAATCCTCAGGCATCTGGATACACAGCACAAATATCTGAAGGATGCAAATGGCACAATGGAATCAAGGAGGTGAGACCAAAATATTCTTAATTGGATCCCATGTTAATAAATTGAAAGAGACCTTTTGTTGCATTAGTTAGTAAAGATTTCCCCTGCTAGTCATGGCCAACTCTTGATGCTCATCTCCATTTCCAAGCCAAAGAGCCATTGTTTGTCCAAAGATGCTTCCATGGTCATGTAACTGGAGTGACTAGATGTCAAAGATGCACAGACACTGTTACCTTCCTACCAAAAGTGGTACCAATTTATCTCCTTGCATTTTTACATACTTTTGAACTGCTAGATTAGCAGGAGCTAGGGAGCTCACCCTGTTATGCATTACCTTAAAATGGTCAGCTAGAAAAACAACTGGACTTAAATAGTTTCTATTAAAACCAGGAGATACCTGCTTTGGATTCCATCACCAAGGAATTTCAGCTGGCAGGGTCAAGAAGAAGACCCTTTTCTGCTCTGACTCCTGCCCTGTGGAATATCCTGCCCCTAGATGTAAGGTCTGTGCCTACCCTTGCAGCTGGCTTGGTGCCCCAATGGGGGTACATTATTTTGGAGGTAGCTGGTGGCTGAGAATTGACCTCCTTCCTCATTTATATGTTTTCACTCCTTCCTTTTCTGTCCGGCTGGTTTTTATTTTTATTCATTTTAATGGTCTTATTTATTTTATTATATATTGTTGTTTTACGTTTCTTTTATAAGCTATGAGAGACATTTTTGAGTTTGGCAGCATATACATTTGATAAACAAACAAACCGCACAGTGCCACCTGGAATCATAAGTTTTGATTGTCTTATTTCTATTTGTCCATTTCACTAAAAGAAGACAATTTTCATACCTTTCAGAATATGCAGAGTCCATTGAAAGCAAAAACAATCACAGCAATTCTGTACACTCATTACATTACACACCACTTAGTAAAATGGTGAAGTTAAATTTCAGACTTTGGCATATGAAAGCAAATGCCTCATAAATAGGTAATAAATTGGTAATAAGCACCAGCAACAAGTCATCAGTATATGCAATTCATGTGTTTGCTTATTTTGCTGGGTGACTTTTTAGGATAAAAATATTCAAAATATTTAAATGCTAACAAGGACATTTGTAATTTTAGATTTTCAGTATCTCTTGTCTCTATAGAAAATGTCATTCTAAAAAATGATCTGAAGTAAAAGAAAGTATATAAGTTTACAAAGTATACAAGCTGCAAGCTGGCCAAATTATATTGGCAGAAGAACTAAAAAAGTGTAGAGAACACACAGCAAAGGAAGAACTTCAGCATCCTGACCTCACCCAAGTAAGAGATGAAATGCTTATATATATTATACATTATATATCATGGCTTATATATTTATAGGCTTGATAATAGTAAGGTGACCTTCTCAAAAATGAGATGGACAACTTCCATGGGCATGAGACTGCTCGTATCCTATAAAATGGTACTTGGTATGAACCCTGGAAGAAGATTAAATTAAGAAAAAGGAACAGGCATAGATATTTCTGTCTTAACTAAGAGTCTGTAGTGAGTATCTGCTGAAAGTCTGCATTAAAAAAAAGGTAAAGGTTTTCCTGCCAGTCATGGCCAACTTTAGGGTGTGGTGCTCATCTCCATTTCCAAGCCAAAGAGCCAGGGTTTTATCTGAGGATGCTTCCGTGGTCATGCGGCTGGCATGACTAGATGCCAAAGGCACATGGACATTGTTACTTTTCCTGCCAAAGTAGGTGGTACCTATTTATCAACTTGCATTTGCACGCTTTCAAATTGTTAGGTTGGCAGGAGCTGAGGGAAACAACAGGAACTCACCCTATTGCACGGCAGCGCCAGATCTCGAACACGGGTCACCAACTTTCCAGCTGACAAGCCCAGCATCTTAACTGCTTGTGCCACTGCACTTCTTCTTCTTTTTGTATTACTCTTTTCTATCATTTTTTTATTTTCTACCATTACCCATCCATTAATGTTTGACAGAGTTAATGTCATAGTGAAATCCAAGTTGCTGTGGCAGGAAAGTTCTTGATTTTAAGAGAAACTAAAGCTGTGAATAAACATACATTTGGGTCTTTCAAGAAAGTGCACTGGATAATTGTAAAAATCAGACTGAAGGAGCAGAAAGACCGCTTGAAACCAGCTTGATCAAAATACACAGTGAACACCTACTGATATTCAACGTGTTCGACGCTTTTGGACGAGAGAGACTGCATATTGAAAGAATTTGCTGATGATCTAAAAGAAGTTTTTTTTTACTGTTTCAAGAATGACGAAAATACCATATTATTGGGAAAAAAGATGTCCCTATCTTGAAACACTGACAGATTAATTACTAGATAGATTGATCAATCTGATATGTACATTGGGAAAAATTCTACATCAGCTCATAACATGACCATTTTGTAAGCATTTCAGAAACAATGTAATGATTATTACATATTAATATATATTCTTAAGTACTCCGGTCAGATTAATCTTATTGTGCCATAATATAGCACGATATTGTAGCATAATATAGCACAGTACTGTAGATGAATGGCTACATAAATCTGTTTAGTAAATGATTATAAATAATACAGTAACAGACAGCTGGTTCAAAGAGGGCTCATTAACATTTCCTCATCAAATTTGACTTGCAATGCATACAGTTCAGTATCCTATGCACTTGTCATTTTTATTAATGATTTTGTTCGGAGGTGGATAAAATGCTTATCAGATTTACAACTGATACAGAACTAAAGGGGATGTGATGGCCAAGCAGTTAACACACTGGGCATTCAGCCAGAATGGTAGCTCAGCAGTTCAAGACCCAAGCACCACCAGGTAATGGAGTGAGCTCCCATTACTTGCCCCAGCTCCTGCCAACCTAGCAGTTCGAAAGCATGTAAAAATGCAAGTAGATAAATAGGTACTGCCTAATTCAGTGGGAAGGTAACAGTATTTTGTGCACCTCGGCAGATAGTCATGCCAGCCACATGACCACAGAAGCATCTTTGGACAAATACTGGTTCCCTCGGCTGTGAATTAGAGATGAGCACCACCCCCTAGAGCTGGCCACAACTGGCAAGGGAAACCTTGACCTTTTTACTGGTATACACAGATGCTCAGTATCGTCTACCGTATTGTATATCTTATCACAGCAAAAGGACATTTAATCATTTGGCCAGCTCAAAGCATTCTATCCCAGGCCTGCTATAATGACCCCAATCCTCATTCTTGGCACTCACCACTCTGCACATGTATCTGTATATATTAGGACTATCCATCCCAGGCCAGAGACATAAAGCCCTCAAAGGTAAAGATGATACAATTTGGCAGACTTTTTTCTCTGGATTTTCTGAGTAAGCCAAATGAATCTTTTTCCAGCTGAATGGATTTTTGGAAAGGGGGTTGTGTTGGTAAACAAGAGAAAAAAGATGACGTTTGGATGAATCCATGGATGAGTATATACCACACAAGTAAAGAAAGCTAGGTGCAAAAATCTGGATACACACTTCAGGAAATATCAGTCAGCTCCTTCGTAAACCAAAGCACCTGGACATGCAATATGGTCTTTTGGGGTGAAGGAAAGAATCCCAGAAGTGTTCAGATGATTCCAGTCCTCCACTATTAAGGGTGGGTGAAGGCACCAGGCTGGGATAAGAGAAAACATAACACAGATGAAAAAAGAAGTCAATTCAAGGTGCGTTATGTTTTGCTTTGCCTTTGGCAAAGGTGACAAAATTGTCACCTCTATTTCAGGCAAAGCTCTTTGACCTTTAAATCGTGAACGAGAGTCAGAAAATCACCCGATGCTTGCTATTCTCACGCTGCCTCTCTGAGCCAGAGATAAGTGCACCCGTGGAATTTTTGCTTGACGTGTAAGCGGTTAAAAATATACTGAAGCTGCAGAGAGAAAAACGGGCGATTGTATAGGTGCTGCTCCAGCAAAACAAGGCAAGTTAGCCCAGGATTAGTCCAGATCTTTGTCTCTGCATTTGTAGAATGGCTGTGATCGCTCTAATCTCGCATCTTCCATTAGCAGAACAAATGGAAAGATAAGGAGGACTTCACAGGTTCCTGGCCTTGCTCCCGCCTGGCCCTCTGGCCTATTGTCCCAGCTCTGCCAGGAATCCGTGGTTCCTGGTTGAGTCAGAGCTATGTCAAGAATGTCCAGCCCAGTGAAGCTGGCGGCACCGTGCCAAGCCCTGCCGAGGCACATCCTCCGTGCCGGTGCCATCTGATCCTGGCCAGCCCAGCCCCTCTCCTTGCTGAGCTCTGGGTCACCCCAGCAACAGGATTAAAGGCTGGGACATCGCTGTTATTCTTTGGCTGTGCCAGGAAATGAGAGGCCTCCTGTCTCCCTTGCTCCAGCTGCCACCTATGGCGTAGTAGCAGTCATGGACATTGGGGGCGGAGCGCCTGCCTTTTCCGTGGAAATAAACTGAGGAAGGGGACGAATAAATCAACTCATCTGGGAGAGACCGCGGAAGACCCGCTTTGGAAGGCGCTCAACATGGCCTATGAAAGAACTTCAGTTCTAGCTTACTTCCTCCAGAGACCACACCACAATCCTCTCATTGTTGGTTTGCCAAACAAAACCATCCTTTACCCTCTGAACCTGTAGGGTTCTCCCTACAGATCCACAAAGAAGGTGGACTTAAACCCACGGCCATGATTTTAACTGGTCAAAATATATGCCCTCTCCTCCACACTCTCCATGTGTCAGTTTGCCAGTTGCAGTTCTCTGGGATTTTAGAGCCACCCCCAGATGCAGCCTTCACTTTACTGCACAGCATCTCATCTGAGTAATCTGAAAGAGAAACAGATTATGTATGCTTGAATTCGCTGCAATTTTTTTAATTCAAGGAAAGGAGGAGTGGACTCAATTACCAAGATTATTTGATTGGATTTAGATTCTTCTTGAATGGGGTGGGGGAGGGGAAGAGGAACTGTGTCTTCCCAAGTACTGTACTGATTTATCCTGAATTATGGACCGACTCAGCCTCTCTCCTTCTGAACGGTTCCCAGCTGCTCGCTTCTGGACAACGTATTGCTGATTCAAAACATCCAGGAAGGTTTGCAAATGCCAACCATTTCTTGGAACATCCCTCAAACAGCAATGACGTTTCTGGTCCAGCAGCCAACTTTAGCAGAAGTTTCTCAAGCATCACACTTACCCCAGAAATGTCTCTAGTTCTGCATAATGTAGGGAACTAAGGGATTTTATCAGTAAGTGACCGTTCCTTTCCTTAGTTCTCAAGCTCTAGCTTTGAGACTTTATGTCACCATGGGGAAAAGCCTTTGAATGGAAGAGTGGGTGGACCTCCTCAGCTGAACATAGTAACTAAACTTCAGCTGATCAACCCCAATTTGACTGGCAGGAAATACCCTGTCCCAACAGGAAGGTATCTCCACCAAATGCAGGATGCACAGCCCTTATCTAGTGCTTTACACAATTAACCAGTTCCTGTCAGCCAGGGTTCAGAGAATGTGAAATGAGCACTTGCCAGAATTATGTGTGAGCAGAAGCTTTTTCAAAACATCAAAAAATAGGTCCTGAATTGCTTAACACAAGCACCTTTGAATGCCGCTGCAAATTCGGTAAAGAAACAGGAAGGTAATAAATTTCAGGTCAATTTAACTATATACTCATCCTTCATTCTCCACGTTCCATTATACTGTGTGTGTTTTTTTTTTTTGCAAAACTGGCCTCAGGTTACTCCCATGGTTTGCCCAGGCCAATTTTATGATGTGTTGCTGATCCCAGAAGGGAACATGAATATTTATATTGGGAAGTGTGTTGATGTTTCCTGAAGAGAACCAACTCGAGTCAGTTTCAGGACTGTTTTGCAGATGAACTGTGATAAGGCAAAACCTGAAACTGTGTAAATACAGATTTATAGTGTATCTGGGATATCCATGCAATGCCATTTTGTAAAGCCCAGAAGTGCCAGCTGTAAGCTGAGGAATAATTTTATTCTTGTTTTAATTACCTCCTAATATAATATTTATATATGTTTTTATGTTTTAATTATACACTGTCCAGAGTCACTATGTGAGTGAGGTGGGTGATTCCAAATTTGATAAAGAAATAAATTTCAGATCTATGACCAGAAAAGAATGGCATTATCGCATTCCAGAACAGTCAAGACTGCAGAAAGAATAATTGCAGTTAGCCTGCCCTCCATGGAGGACCTGTATACAGAGAGGGTCAAAAAAGGGCGGAGAAGATATCTGCAGACCTCTCTTATCCCAGACACAATTTGTTTGAACCTCTTCCCTCTGGATGGCATTATAGGATATTGCATACCAAAACAACCAGACGCGGGGACAGTTTTTTCCCCCATGCCATCACTCAGCTGAATACTTTACTCACGCTATATGATAGGTCACAAAGTGCGAAGAATTCAAAATTAATCCAGAAGTTCTGTCTAATGTGTTTACATACTTATCACTAGAATGTGGTTCTCATTCTACACTTTATAATATTCCCTTTCTATTGGCTACATACTTTGGATGCACACTTTATATTTTTGAATATCTAACCATTTATTTTTATGTTATTATTTTATTTACTGTTGTCTTGCAAGTACACTAAGAGCTGCTGTACTGGAGTCAAATTCCTTGTGTATCTAACCATGCTTGGCCAATAAAGTATTTGCATCTGAATCTGATACTTTATATATGATCTTGTAATGTAAGATTGGCTGACAACATACTTTAAACAGAAAAAAGTCTTTGATCATGATAGTTATATGTAAAATTTTCCATATATTTCTTCTTAATCAGAAGAAGAATATAGTAGTTGGGTAAAAATAAGCAGTTAAGCCAAAAATTGCATTTCAATAATATGTAAAAACTGAGGGGAACAAAGCACATTTTACAGGAATTGCAGGTTTATATCCAGATTCAGCTAGAACTGCTGAAATCAAATTATGACTAAACCCATCTAATTCAGTGGGTTTACTTTAAGCATGACTAAACCTTTATTCAGTCCACAGTCATATTTAGTTGTGATATACTTCATCAAGACAATCAGACAGAATAACAGAACCTAAATAAAAGACATGATGAGAGCCAGTGTGGTAAAGCAGATAAACCCAGGTTCATCCATTTCCAGCCACAGAAACTTTACAGATGACTTAGGTTCAGTCCAATTTATTCATAGGATTGTTAAAAAAAGGTAAAGGTTTCCCCTGCCAGGCATGACCAACTCTAGGGGCAGTGCTCATCTCCATTTCATAGCCGAAGAGCCAGTGTAGTCATGTGGCCAGCATGACTATATGCCGAGGCGCACGAAATGCTGTTACTTTCCCACCAATTTAGGAGGTACCTATTTATCTATTTGCATTTTTCATGCTTTCGAACTGCTAGGTTGGCAGGAGCTAGAGCGAATAACGGGAGCTCACCCTGTTACACAATGCCTGGGTCTCAACTCAGGCTGCTGACCTTTTGGCCAACAAGCCCAGTATTTTATCTGCTAGACCACTCCGCCCTTTATAACAGGATTGTTATTGTGAAGACAAATAGGTCTTGAATTGATATGTGGCCATAAATTAAAGTACTAAAAATATTACATGGTATGATAAGGATTAGAAAGTGTGGATTTTGACAAAATGATACCATGCACGACTTGTGCTTGAATGAACAGTTAAGCTTTGTACCCATCTCCTGCAGTTTTCTTTCAGAAGTTACAGTATAATTTATGGTAGCAATTAAACCAATAGCCATTAAGTGAAGGAATTAATATTTAATAATAGATTCTAAGTTGCCCATGACATTTTGAATTGTAAGCATACACTAGACAGGGTAAAACAGTGCCGTCAATCTGGTAGCCTCAGACATTGAGCTGAAGCTGCCATCGTTCCCAGTGGCTTCGCCATCTCATTGAGAAGGATAGCAGAGGAGCTGCTGTCAGATCTAGCTGATGAGAAGCCAACAGTAGAAGCTGAATGCAGAACATATATTCTCCAACAATTCTAGAACTAAGACTCACTTTTAATCACAGTAAATTTTTTCCTCCCTCCCTCCTTCCTTATTTTCTTCTTCTTTTCCCTCTAGGACTTGCCTTTTAATATATCTGCTGAGATGGAGTTTAAGCTTCAGAAAATATGCTCTGGGAAATACCTTGAAGTATCATTAGATTCTTTGATGTTTATTCTTCTCATGTGTCCTCCTAACATCAGAGAATCATTCCAGAGGAGCACTTCACCAGCTTCCATGGCATCTTCCTTCTCTTAAAAAAAATGAAAAGGGGGCAGCAAGAATGACTGTGCTGTTGCTCCAACCAGTTGCAAGACCCACCAGTTACAAATTAATGAATCATAGAGATTTTTGTAATGCTATTTCATGGGAGGTTTAAGAAACAGTCTGGCAGTCCTTTAGCTTCAGCTCTTAATTACCAAGCTGTCTGCCTCATCCCTTCATACTTTATCTGTTTGCATATCTAATTTTAAAAATTTCTGGAATATACATACCTTCAAGGGTTTCTAAGAATAAAAAATGTATCCCTAAGTTTCCCACTACTTAATGAATAACAATTAAATTAGTGTAAGACGTACCTATGCAAACATTGTTAGAAAATTAATGCAAAGTAAGTAAATTCAGAAGCAAAAAGAGAAGGCTAATCCAACATGTGGGAATATGTCTTAATAAAATCACATAGACAAGTAATAAATTGATTGGCTACCATACAAGGATGTTGCTGCACTTTTTTGATGAATTAGTCATAAAGAGGACTGGCAAATTTAGTCAATTAATCAGTTAATTTGATTACAAATTTTTGATTGATTTATAACATTGTTCTGATGCATCAAGAGCAGATTTTCAAATACTATGAAAGTTTTTACATAAAGTTCAGGTGACACAGGCATTTTCCCTTCTTTCACAGATAATTTCTTCTGAGATGGAGCCTCCTGCAGCAACTCTGCATTTGTGAGAAATCCAATTTACAAACATTAATTCTTGAATCAAATCTGTTGAACACATCTGATCACAAGGAAAGATTTGTTTAAAATGACCTTTTTCCTTCAGAGTCAACAATCTTTTTGAGTGCTGCTAACAACCACCAGCCCTTCCTTGAGATACATTTTATTCTTATCTATGTCATTATGACATTATGCCTTTGGGCAATGATAATGGGCATACCCTCTGTTTAGAGAGGAAATTGTACAATCAAATCAAGGGAAAGGAGTGGTCTTTCCTGAGGATGGGATGGGAAAAAACAAACATTTTGGGAGGCAACCTTGCAAGAACTTGGATTCATGGGAAAAAATAAATTAACTTCATATATATACTGATGAAATTTATCTGTTCCCAGTTACTGGAAAAAGACAAGCAGTGAGGAAAGCAGGAGCAGATGGCCTCTGGATACGGTAAGTGAAGAATCACAAGGGATGACCTCTTTGTGACATCTGTATTTGAATTTGCCTACCCTGGGGTAGAAACCAAACACTGCACTAAGAAGAAATAAGAGCATCCTTCAATGAGGACTTTGCACCAGTTCAAAAGTTACTCTTTGGTCAAATAAAATGGGTGATTTTTGTGAGTTCAGTTGGTTTTTCTGCCTCGGCAGAAGTTTACCTGAAAGCAGAACAAAGCTAGCCTCCTTTTCCTCCATTATTGTTATTGTTATTTGTGGGCATGCCATTCTCCTGTCACTGAGGACAGAGCATCTTTAGGAAAATGAAAAAAATCAATAAGATAGCCATACAAATTACTCAAGTCAAAAGAAGCAAGACTCTAATTGCATAGACTCATCGGGCTGGAAGGGACCTTAGATGTCTTCTAGCACAACTCCCCTACCAACACCTAGGACAGGAGTTCTTATACCATCCTGGACAAATGGCTGTCCAATTGTTTTGTTTTTTTTAAAAACCCATAACTCTGGAGCAAGCTGTTCCATTGAGTAATCATTTTAAAACAGGAAATTCTTCCTTATTTCCAGGTTGGATCTTCCTCTTATGAACTTCCGCCCATTGCTTCTTATCCTGCCCTCAGTTGCTGTGGAGAATACATCAAAGCTCTCTTCCCTGTGATAGCCCATCAAGTATTGGAGGCTGCTATCAGGTCTCCCTGAAACTTTCTGTTCATTAGACTAAACATACCTAATTCCCTTGTTGATTTAGCCTCCGGAGTCCTCATCATCTCTCTTGCTCTTCTCTGTACTCTTTCTTGGACCTCAGCATCTTTTTTGTATCATAGTGATCAAAACTGGACATAGTATTTCACTAGTGTAGTATATAGAGCACTTGTGATCTTGATACTATCCTCCTGTTGATGCAGCCCAGGACTGAGTTGGCTTTTTTGGCACTTATGGCACACTTCTGACTCATACTTAAGCAGTGGTATACCAGGACATCTAGAGCCCTCTCACAGGCACTACTGTTGAGCCAGGAACTACCTATCTGTACCTATGCATTTTTTTCCTGTCTAAATGGAGGGCCTTACTTTTCTCACCATGAACTGCATCTTGTTGGATAGGACCCAATGGTCAAATCTGTCAAGATTCTTCTGAATCTTGAGTCTATTTTCCAAAGTGTTAATAATGCCCCCAGCTTTCTGTCATCCTCAGATTTCATGAGCCCCCTTTCAATCCTCCCCTTATAGTTGCAGCTATCATTTGATTTTTTACCTCCCCACCCATCAATCCAACACTCCTGATCCCATCATAGAACATAGTGAAATATGGAAGATGGCATTTATTGCATACAGTATATTAACAAGAAAAGGAAATAGAGTAAAAGCGTTGCTTATGACTCCGCCCGCTTGTGGGCTGCTTTTGATCTGTTTTTCTTCTAACTTTGTTCCCCTTGAGTCATAATAGAATAGGACATGGAAAGGGCAGAGGAACAATCTTAGAAATAATGGGCAGAGTTCTGTAGTAACACTTGCCCCATCCCTGCTTCAGTGCTATGACAGCTAGACTTCCCATTCAATGTTACATTAATTTGGTGCATCAAATGGCTGTGTTGCCATTTGCAGTTTAATTAGCCAAATTCTTTTGACCTGATTGACTCCAAAATTTCCACCTTGGGCAGTTTTTATTCCTCTGTTGTTGCTGTTTTTAACTGTCAGAATTAGCTTCAACATTCCCCACATAATGACAGAAAATGTTCTTATGCCATTTGACATGTTTCCTCATTCGTGTGTTATTTTTAAAACAGGGATATCCCTATTTCACTCTGTTAAATATATAGTATTAAGAATATCTGGAGGAGGTAGCATGTATTCCAAATTTGTCCTGTTTCATTACAGATTTTGCCATTACAACCTTTGGCTTCAGATATTTAGTTAACATTTCAACATCTAATTTTATATATGACTACACACTTAGCTATCCTTTCAGCCAATCCATTAGGATTTTGTTCAATCTTTCTCCATCTTTTCCCAGTGCACTTATACATTACTTTTTCTTTCTAAAGAAATATTTTTCTGTGATTTTACACATCATATTTAGTCAGTATCTCATAGAACGAGCACTTTCCCTGCACATGGACCATAAAATGAATCTAAGATATTACAAAAGAAGGAACATCATGTTCTTTAACCTGACTGAATATCAACAACAATTAAAGAATGACACAGATTAGACACAGTGCTCAGTCATGGTCTTTTTGCTAAAAGGTTCATTCAAGCACTTTTTACTAAATAAAACTCAAATAGCTGAATTTATGTAATATACATTTCCACAAGTCCCAGCCAAACAAATAAAGGCTGGATTCACACCACACATTAAGTGGGCAACCCAAGGCATCAGAGCAGCACACAGCCCTGAATTTCTCCAACCTCAGTGGTTGATTATTGGCAACATAATTTCCCACTATTTTGCAGTGATAAATGCACAAAAGTCATACCATAAGCACCAAAACAGTTTAACATGGTTTAAACTATTTTTCAAAAGGCAGAGGGTAAAAAACAGAAAAATCCTGGCTACGGTTACAAATGTGACATGTCTCCATCCATTAGGCTTCACTGTCCCACCATCAGACCTTCATTCACACTTTCCATCAGCCACCAAGCTAAATTGCTCCAGCATAGCATAATATGTGAACCCAGCTAAAATGACAAGAAAGGGAATTTAATAGTGTGCATTCTTAAATTTCATGCAACCCCCAAAACAAAGTCTGAATCCACAGATGAGAAATCTGTGGTCTTCCAGGTATTCATGCCTTACAACTTCCATTATCCCTTACTATTGGCCAGATCGGCTGGGGTTGCAGGAAATCATTTGGCAAGATCAGGAGGCCCCCCAAATTTCCAACTGTCACTAATTGTGAAAAATAAACTTTCCTGATTGCAGACACATACTGTAATTAAACCTCTACAAAATTCCACTTGTAAAAACTGAATGCTTTTAAAAAATATTCATTCCAACAATTAGCATTTCCATGCATAATCTCTGTACCAATTTGAAACTGATGTTGAATATCCTTGATCCCAAGTTGTACTTGTATTTGAGGACTGATTTAGTTTATTTCTGGTTCAGCTACAGTGTGTTGGAAAACTCAGTCATGCTAGCCTTTTGGCCGAAATACTAAATCTCTGCAGTACTTGTGGATGATCCCTATTTACTGGAAACTTTGCCTCATGTGGCTTCTCAACTCCTAGGCTGATGCTGCCTGAGCGGAGTTGGAAGGGGAAGACAGTTTGCAGCTTTGTAGCTCCTCCCTCTTAGGTATTATTCAGATGTTTTTGCAGACCTCCAGAGAAATGCACAATATGAAGTAAGATGTCTGTGAAGACTCTCACCCGTACAGGTAATTGCATCGCAACAAAGTTATAAAAAACAGGCATCTGGACTGGATTTTTCTCAAGTAGAAGACGTTTCACCTT
>JANHZU010000495.1:134093-144753 GCA_032468055.1 Acrochordus granulatus
TTATAATTCTTAAGAAAATTTCAAATTTCCAAATGGGATTGTTTGTTTGGAAAGATAATTTATTCATTTAGCTTTTTTACCCTATATTTATTATGTTTGTAATCTACGACAAAAATAACATATTTTGCAACAGAAAAAACTAAGTTTATGTAGTAGTACCATAAATAAAGACCACTGAAAAACTCAATTCTTTGTTTTCTGAGAAAGACATTATGAAGACATTGAAATTCAGGTATATGCTCTATAATAGGAATTTCCTCAGTAGAGAGTTATTACTATCATAAATCAATGTTAACTTTGGTTTGTAAAAGAAATAACTCCTAATGGCTTTTCTTCTCTATATGAATTTGATTTGTTAAAATAACAAAATGCCATAATAGTATAAACAGTGAACACATCACATTGTCTCTGCCTTCTTTTAAGGTTTTTTTCCTTGCAATATCTTTGTAGTATTCATGATACCTCTCCTGGAAAAAAAATTAAACAATGGCATTATAAGTGTCACTAAAATATAGTAAAATAAATATTTAATTAATTAATTATTGATGAAGATCCATACTTCAAATGACATGTAATACATTTGACTTTTAAAATTTTGTCTTTTTTATTGGATATACTCTTTTCTAAAGCCATTCATGGAAATAACAGAACTGAACTATCGTTTCCCTGAACATGGCAAATGTTGATCCCAATTCAATTTCTGTATGTTTGCAAATCTGTTGGAAAAAGAATATAACCTATTTTTATATTGAAATCATGGATTGCTGCCATTACTTCCAGCTGCTATAAAAGTATAAGAAATCTTAAAATTGTATTTTTTGGAGAGTGAATGCATTCACGCAATTGCTATAAACAAGAAAATGGTATATTGGAGAAGAGTGTATTAAATAGGATCCTTCATGTTGCTTTTTATTGATTTATTTATGTATGAAATGTATTAAGATACAAGTATTTCACCCTTTTAATTTCTAGTATTTTCTTAATTTTTAAAGAAATAGTAGAACCCTTCATTAAAATATGAGTACAAGAACTGTGTATGCATAATTTTTTGTAACTAAAGCATGTTGCAATGTGCAATCAATTTGGAAAGTAGGATTTTCCATTGTGGAACCATTCAAAAAATGTTCATTTCCTGAAGATTTTTGCAAGTTTATTCTGCCAGTTGAATTGCTGGATTTTTCTTACTTCAGTTTAAGGATCACAGACTAATTTATCAAAATCAACAGATTAAATTATGATGAAGATTTGCCTGAACATACTATTTGGATTATATGTAAAGGGCTCATTACTTGTAGTAAAAAAAAAGGTAAAGGTTTCCTCTGTCCAGTCATGTCTGACTCTAGGGGGCAGTGCTCTCATCTCCATTCATAGCTGAGGGAGCCAGTCTTTGTCCGAAGATGCTTTCATGGTCATCATATGACTATATGCCAAGATACATGTAGCATTGTTATGTTTTCTTACGAATTAGGGAGTACCTATTTATTTATTTGCATTTTTATATGCTTTCTAACTACTTCTAGTATTACTACTATTTTAAAAATAACCATTTAGAAGTCTACAAAATAACATATAAAAGTTCCATTTGCAATTCCTATTTTTATCTACGGTATTAGTGAGTTTATATTTTAAGCAAGTACATCTCTTATGTGCAGTATATACCCAGATATATCCTTACTGTATACATGAACAATCCTTGAGAATTTGATCACTGTTAATAGATTTACCATGTAATTTCTCTTTATGATCTCTGGCTTAAAATATTCGTTACTTAGTCTACTTTCTTTACACTCAAAGAAAGAACTTGGAGATTGACTAATGTTCTGTTTGGTTTGAATGTTGCACATAGCTTGGGGAATAGTGATGGTTTTAATTTACATTTTTTAGTTGGATCATGAGTGGTTTTCTATGCTTCAGAGTCATGGTGGGATGCTTTGAATATTACCTGTCACTGATTTTTTAGTTTATGGAACTGATACTCTATTGAAAAATTAATAACGTTTTTTTTAAAAGCATATAATATAGCAAGAAAAATAATATAAAGTCGTACGTTTGCTATATTTGCTGGAGATAAGCAGAAAAGAGTGTGCAAACTTAGCAGTAAAATTCCTTGGACATTGCTACAGCTTTTATTTCTGGTTTCTGCAGTCTGTTACCTCCCCTTTCCAAGCCTGAAAGGAGCATAGAGTGAAAATTGTGGAGTGCTAGGCACTCTCTGAGTTTGGTTGTTGTTGTTGTTTTTTTTTGCAAATGTGTCATTACCAAACTAGATTATATCTTCAGTGCTAGTGGGGAGTAAGATTTGCTCTCTATGTGTACTAGTGGCTTGCCCTGTCAACACTGACAGTACAAGCTAACAGTATATATAGACTGCTGAACTCACTTCTCTCCAGCATTGATGATGTTAACTTAAAAAGTTTGGTAATTAAATGTCTGCAAAAAAACCCAACAACACCCTAAGCTCAGAGTGCACTTAAGACTCAACAATTGAACCTGAGCTACAAATATTCTCTTTTACTGATGAAAGAGATTTGCATGTTTTGCCTGCAAGATAACAGTTTCTATTGTCCATAATGGAAGAAGCAGCTGAATTAGCAACAACTTAATAATTGGAAGAAGGAATAATCTATTCTGAGTGACCCCAATTCATATTCCCCAAAGAATTTCTAAAGCTTGATTCACATTGCCTATCTGGATTGTGTCTTTCCATTGTCATTATAGAAGGAAGTTTTCTAGAAAGGTATTATACATTTTTGAAGCCAATACAGATAAGTATTTTTCTTTCATTGAGAATTTATTAATAATACAACCTTTCAGGAAAGAGTGGTCTTTTTAAACAAAACAAATAAACAAAGGTTTTGTTGATATCTGTTCATTCTTTATGCAAGTAATATAAGGAATACCTTTACAAAATATTCCTTTACTTTTAAATATTACTTGTTTATGACTTGTGGATTATGGACATTAGCATAAACATTACATGATTATTTATACATAATTTGTACAGGTTTTGAAAAAAGCAATGAATGAATGAATGAATGAATGATACATAAGTATACCTGGCTGTTTTCTGTATTTTTACATACTTTGTCACTATTTACTGCTGTTGTTTATGTTGTGATAGGACATTTTATTGGAATTTTGTTTTATAGGTTTATTTTTCAAAGTAGCAAAGTCTGACTGTCAGGATCAGAAATCCAATTATGGTCTTGAAAGCGACTCAAAGAAGCCATCAATATTTTTGGAAACAGGCTTAAATGTAGGACTATTACATTTGTACTACTAAAATTCAGATCACCACTGAAATAGCAGTAAAATATGAGAATTCTCTGAACCTTGATGCCATCCAGATGTTTTCATGCCAGATATGTTCACTCTTTTCAAACAATAATAGAAAATTGAACCAATTGTTAAAGATTAAACAGTTTTGACCCACATTCACAAGGTTAAAATAAGTTCTTACAGAAAAAGACCATCTCAAGATTACTATTAGATCAGTGGTTCTCAGCCTTTTCAAATCTGTGGCACAGTATTTCAAATCTGTGGCACACTAGAAAATCATTAATGTGGTGGCCCACATGGTTTTGTGCAAGCGTAAATTTGCAAATGTGTTACCTCTCTTGCGGGAGTTTCATTGGCTGCTGAATTGCTTCTGGGTCCAGTTCAAGGTGCTGGTTCTCACCTTCAAAATCCTACATGGCTTGGGACCAGATTATTTGAAAGACTGTCTTTTCTCAGTTGTGTCTACCTGACCCAGAGGAGTGAGGCAGGGAATGTTACAGGGCCCTTCTCTCAAGGAGGTCCAGAAGAAGGGCCTTCTCTGTGGTGGCTCCTTCCCTGATGTGAAGGAGATGATGTGAAACATCATCCCTGTGGAGATAAAATGGGCCCCCGCTTTGACACTCTTTTTCAAGGCCCTGAAGACCTGGTTTTGCTAATGAGGGTGGGGAGCCCAGACTGAAATAGAGCCCATCAAATGGCTGGTCTGATTGTTGTTGCCAGGGGGATTGGGATTTATTGGGTTTTGTACTGAGATTGATATTTATAAGCCATCCGGAATCACCATGAGTGATTTGGGCAGCTGTATAAATTTTCTTATTAAATAATAAAAACAAATAAAAATTTGTACATATTTTGAAATGCATGGTTTGACGTGGTTTAAGGGGAAGTTATACAATTTTATTAAGTTATGCACTTAGGATTTGAGAAAGAAGGCATACTAGAAACAAGCCTGTAGCACACCTGTGTGCTGCGACATGCCTGTTGAGAACCACTGTCAGTGTGGGTCATTTCAAAAGGGCATATCCTGCTGATCTAAGGAATCAGATATGTTTATTGTAGAATAATCCTCAGATAATCAAGCCCAAATTGGAGATTGTCCATTTAATTAAGAAGATGTACATTCATTTTACAGCTATAGCAAACAGTGTATTAAAAAGCAGAGACATCATCTTGTCGACAAAGGTCCGTATAGTCAAAGCTATATTTTTCCCAGTAGTAACAGAATTAATGCCTTTGAATTGTGATGCTGGAGAAGACTGCTGAGGGTCCCTTGGACGGCAAGGAGATCAGACCAGTCAATCCTACAGCAAATCAACCTTGATTGCTCATTGGAGGGACAGATATTGAAGCTGAAGGTCAAGTACTTTGGCTGCTTAATGCAAGAGAGGACTCATTAGAAAAGACTGTGATGCTGGGAAGGATTGAATGGAAGAGGAGAAGGGGACGGCAGAGGATGAGGTGGATAGATAGCATAGTCAGTGCGATGGGTGTGGGAGTGCAAGACAGGGGGGCCTGGCGTAATGCAGTCCATGGGTTTGCGAAGAGTCGGACACGACTGCGCGACTGAACAACAACAAATAGCTAGAATAAGTTGTATTGATCCTAATTGTATTTTTGATTGCCATAGGATAGAATTGTACCTTTCTTTAAAAATTCTGGACTATATTATAGATATTTACTTATTTACTTTGCTTATATCCAGTTCTCTGGATGTCTGCTGTTTAACCCTGTAAATTTAAAAGATTACTTAAACTTAACTTTTTCAAAGCTTACAAGTATTATTTCACTAACTAGATTTAACTCTTGTTTTGTTGTATTATGAGTTTTAATAAGAAGCAACCAAATTCAGTCTATGCCATGAAACTGCAGTGTTAACCAGGGGTTATGAGAGAGAACTGGTTAAGTCCAGTTTCTACTGAGGTAAAAGGGGTACAGCATTTTCTTCTTTGCTACGTTCAATGGGTATATGCTTTTCCAATATCTGTCAATAATAACTCTTGAGTCATAACTGATAATACACCTACTATTGTGAAGGAAAGTGAAAAGGACATGTCCTGAGAGTAACTGCTAGAATGGATAATACCTTAAGTTGTACCAGTTATTGGCACATGAATATATCATATGAATTTAATTCACTTAAGATACATTTGTCATGGTGTATTTACTATATTTATATAGATCATCAATATACAGTAGAAGGAGGTTGATGGGGGTCAAAGTAACAGAAAGCATCAGGCCACCTACCATGGCTACTCTTGTAGTGTGTTCCAGTGTATGATGAACCTTTTGCTTCTTGTCAATGTGGCCATTTCCTGCAGTAATAGGTTGCAGACATCTGCTCAACTCGAGTTAGGATTTTCCAGCAGGGGAATGTCCTCCTCACAAACCATGACTGCCCTGGTCATTATGGGATAATTAGCAGATGTGATTTGGATTTATTAATAAATATCAACAAATAATTATTTGCATGCATCAAATCATTCTTCTGCCTAATTATGAAGCTAAACTCCTAGTCCTTTAAACTAGTCTAAACTCCTCAATACAAAATAAGTATCAGCACCAACCAGACAAAAGTTTAGTGATATATTTACTTTAAAGCTTATTTAATTAAACAGAGCATCAGAAACAGAATCTGCCTGGCTTCATGGTGCCTGGAACAAATCCAAGAAGATCTACTTCCATTTCCACTGTTTATTATTAATGTTATTTATTTAAATTTATGTAGCTGCCAAACTCCAATCAACTCCTGCTGTAATATCTACCATATGACAGCACGAAAGAAAGAAGTGACTCTCTCAAGCATCTTTGTTTCTGGAACAAAGAACTGAAAGAAGGTGGTTCTACTGCATAAAATGGGAAAATAATTTCATAGTATAGCAACTGTGCTACTTCCAGGGAAATACAGTAGTAAAGCCCCATTAATATTAGTATACATTATTATTATTCAGGCGTACCCAGAAGTGAAGGATCTAATGAAGTTCATATTCTAAAAGACGACAAGAGGCCCACAAAAGGAAACCAAAATTGTAGTTTCCCCATTACAAGTCAGTAAGAATTTGAAGTTTTTAAAAAAGATTCAAAGCTAAGAATCTCCCAAAGCTGCCAAAGTCAGGAAGTGTTTGAAAAGAAAGAAAAACCAAGTAACGATGGTTAAATTTGGCAGTTTTCTCTAGGCCTTAGAGAGAGGCTCTCCCTCACAAGAATATTTCATTTTTCAGCCCTTGTTATATGATTAAGGCTACAGATTTCAAAATGATCACTAGATGGCAATAAATAGCTAGATTTGCTGTTCTGTATTGCTTGGTGGCCATCAAGTGGTCATCTGTGTTTGTAGCCCAGATCTAGTAGCCCTACAAAAACTAAAACAATATGTTTTTAATAGAGTATGCTTTTAACAGGAACAGGTTAAAAATCTCAAAAAGTAGGATGAGTATAGATTTTCATCACCTGTGGGGTTTGAAATATAGATTCTAAATGGGTATATATTTCCTATTTCAGTTTTCTATTACAAGGAACAGGATTTATATTTGCTTTCTTTCTGGAGCAAATAGCAGCACAAGGAAGAAGGCATGTGGATCATGAAAATGACACAGTAGGAAGCATTAACCTCCTGACATAAAATGTTGTCATCCCATTCCAGTTTAGTGTTAGCTGTTTAGTCTTTGAAAAGATTTGAACATAGATTCACCTTTGTCATATCTAATTTAACTTCAGGATAAGTGTACTGTTGGAAGGGAAGCTTGGAAGAAATTATCAGACTTGAGAATTAGGAATACCCAAATAGTGTTAGTTAGATGAGAAGATGAAATTACATACACAAGGAACTGAAAAAAGTATTACAAGAGTTAAGAAAAAGTTCCAGAGATGGATGCTAGATGCTTATTTAATAAGAATGATGGTCACTGACAGATCACTGACATTATGTAAATGCCTTCAAATTCTTATCACATTGAAAATGGGAAGAGCTAAGATCTTAGTGAGAGCCAGTTCAGTGAAGTGGTTAAGGCATCAGGCTAGAAATGGGAGACAGTGAGTTCTAGTCTTGCCTTGGGCAAGAAGCCAGCTGGGTGACCTTGAGCCAGTCCCTTTCTCTCAGCCCTAGGAAGCAGGCAATGGGAAATCACTCCTGGAAAAAACTTGCCAGGAAAACTGCTGGGACCTATCCAAGCAATCTCCAAGAATCTGACACAACCAAACAAAAGAAAAAAAAATTCAGTAGAAAAAACTCAAGAGGGGCAATTATGCAACCCTGCTCCCACACCCCACCTGACATTGTGCATGGTTTTGACTGAGTGAAGCATTCTGCTCCAATGCTCCCACAACAGGGAAATGTAAAGAAGATGGGAGGGAGGCAGTTTCCAGGGACAAAGTGCAAAATTTCCTATTACATAGTCATGAAGAGAAACCACATTTAAAAGAATATGGAACAAATAGATTTACCATCCTACTAAGTAAACACAGGCCACCCATTTAGTAAGAGACACTAGACAGAAAGTGATTTATTATTTTCTCCCATTTTTTGTGATGTGGAGAAGCCCAGAGCAAACTTGGCATCACCACTTGTTATATTTGGGCTGGCCCACTGCTGCACCTCTTAGAATTAACATGAACATTTCTTACAGGGACTGAGACTACCCCTTGTATAATGTTGCTCCAGGATACAGCAGGAAATCACAAGAACGAAAATCTCCAAAACCTATAGCACCTGGGGGAGCAACATTGCTGTTTCCATTAGTATAAAAAAATCCGAGAAAGCTCATTGGGGGGAGAAGAAATTAAATCACCAGAGAATATGATGCCAAAGATACCTTCAAGTCTGGAACAGGCCATGACCCACAACCTCTCCAGCAAAATAGCGGATAAATCTGAAATTGTTTTACATGGTCCTTATGAGAGTGGTTTGCTTTCACCTTATTGAAAATCAAGCTAGAAAAAAATAGCCCATTTCTTTAATACATTCCCTATCCCAATAAAAGCACGTAAGATTTCTTTTTTTTATTTATCTGCACAACTGTCAGAATGACTGTTTTTTCCTCTGGAGAATTTCTGGCTTATCCACATATGAAGACAGTTCCAAGTGCAATATCATATTCATCGACCACTCTCTTTTCTTAATCCTTGAAATGGAAGTAATTTATTCCACCTTGTGAAATCTCTTTTATGTCATGACTGCCAGGAATTCAGTGGCATTCATTTCTATTCCATTTAAACTCTCATCTCCTCCTAGTGGCCAGTTTTTGCACAGATCATCAGATTTAAACATAACTTTCTCAATTGCTTGAGAACCTCCTCAAACACATTTTTAAAAATGATGCGGGTGAGAGTAATCACATTTACTCAGGGCCCAAGGACAATATACCAAGAAAAAGAGAATTATCTAGATTCAAGAAACTGATTACATTGCCAATTAGTTATATTCAGAGAATAGCAAAGGCCACATACATGAGTCAGATAAACAAGAAATAGCAATTATGCACAATAAAAATGATTTTACAGTACTAATTAGACAGCAAGGGTGCCATACTATGCAGGTAGTAGCAATTTTAGCTTATTTCAAAGATAACTAATCCAATATGGGAGGGATTATTGTCACATTATCTAGTTTGTTGATACAGTGCCTATAAATCAAGAATAGAGAACTTGTGGTCCTGCAGATGTTGAATTCCAATTTTCATCAAATGGTCAATAACTGGAGAGTATGAGAAATGCAAGGGTGCGGTGGTGTGAACAGTTAAGCTGCTGGGCTTGTCAGTTGGAAGGTTGGCAGCCCGAGTTCAAGACCCAAGCACTGCCATGCAACAGGGTGAGCGCCTGTTAGCTCCTACTAACTTAGCTGTTTGAAAGCATGTAAAAATGCAAGTAGATAAATAGGTACCACCTTGGTGGGTAGATAACAGTGTCTGTGCGCCTTGGCACATATTCCTGCTGGCCACATGACCATGAAAATTCTTTGGACAAATGCTGGCTCTTCGGCGAGGAAATGGAGATGAGCACCACCTCCTAGAGTCGGCCATGATTGGCAGGGGAAACTTACCTGTATCTTTTTTATGAGAAATGTAGTCCAACAATCGTGATAAACTAGGATTTCTCATTTCCTGCTATGATTGGTAGGTAGGTGGATAGGTAGATAGGGAGACAGACAGACAAACAGGCAGACATCTTATTCTTCTCAGACTGCTTTTGATCACTTTCTTCTACTATTGTGGAATAACACCAAAGACACTGCCACAGCACATTGGGAATGTGTATAGATTTGTACAAAAACAGGACATCTAGAATTCTGCCTTTCAATTCCTGTCAGATAGCTATAGTGCCTATACATGAATTTGTGTGGGTATGCACCTGCACACATGTGTTAATTAATGCAAAAGAAGTCTGCGGATTAAAGGGTTTCATGGTTGCTAAATGTGGCCACTACGGTAAACTGAGCTCACATCCTGAGGATTTTCTCTGCCTGTGGAGGTATTACTTCTGCTTCAGCAGCCTATACATCTGACCTTTTGGTGGTGTGAGACAACAATCTTTCACTTCCTGAAAATCACCAGATACCCACAGCACCTGATCACCATGCCACAACTGAGTCAGACTATTTCCTGAGTGGAAAGTTTCTGAAAATGATATGAATTATAGGTACCTGATCCCACCTCTGTGTGTGTATGTGTGTTGTGTATGTGTGTGCACATGTGCATGCTATGTACCCAATTCTTGCTTCTTGTGTGCACTCACAAGCAATAACTACACCATCCCCATATAGTAAGACATGCAAAGCTTTGGGAAAGCTTCTTTGGCTTGTCAGGCTGAGCCTTTGGGGATATTTCCACACTAAGCTTTGCACTAAGCTTTGCTATGAATAGTCCTAGTTTTTTTACTCTACCAATTCGGATGAAGGGCAATTTTCCAATATAACAACATATAATTCTAATCTGGGGGTCTAGTAGGGAAACTGGTTTTCCTTTTACTTGGGCTAGAAGGGAAAAATGGAACAATCCTTCCATTTCATCTGGTTAAAAACAAACAGAAGCTTTCACCTTTCTACTGTGCTTATAAAAAAGAAGAGAAAGAAACCTCAGCTTCTGTGCTGGTGAATTTGTGGGGAAAAATTGGTTCTAGAGGGCACTAACCAGGGACTGAAGGAGTGAACTATCACAATGCACAGTGGCCAAATGGAGTAGAGGTATTTACCTACTGTAAGAAAAAAAACCTAGCAGACATACCAGACAATACCACTCGTGACAGCACAAGACAGTAAACATTACTTTCAATGCAAAGTAAAAAAAAAAGGGAAAAAAGGACAGCAAAAATTGCCATTCCAGTGATTGGTGGAAGGTAAAGAATGACATTATACATTCCTATCCTCAAGAGATGGTCAGTGGCTCATATT
>JANHZU010000495.1:180605-195509 GCA_032468055.1 Acrochordus granulatus
TTTTGGATTAAAGGCAAAACGTCTTCGACTTGAGAAAAATCCAGTCCAGATGCCTGTTTTTTAAACTTCGTTGCGATAACTGCAGGTTGTGCACCAGTTGCGGCCTTACCTAGATTGGGAGTCCCTGTGCTCAAGTCACTCAGGCCCTAGTCATCTCCCATTTGGATTACTGCAATATGCTCTACATATTGAAGAGCATCCGGAAACTGCAGCTGGTACAAAATGCAGCAGCACGTGCAGTTTTTAGAGCCCATAGATAGCCCATATTATACCATTACTGCTTTAGCTGCTGGTCTGTTTCTGGATGCAGTTCAAGATGTTGTTATAATCTTTAAACCCTATATGGCTTGTGACCTGGTTACCTGTGGAACTGTCTCACCCCACTGAGATGAGCCCACATCACCTGTGCCAGTAATAAGGGCCTTCTTTGGATCCCATCAGCCAAAGAATTCTGGCTGGCAGGAGCCAGGAGGAGGGCCTCCTCTGTCGTGGCTCCCACTCTTTAGAACAGCTTGCCCCCTGAGATGAGGTTGTCCCCCTCCCTTCTGGCCTTCCATAAAGCCCTGAAGATCTGTCTGTGTGGGTGTGCCTGGGGGCCTGGAAGGGGGGCACCTGGTTGAGGTTGTTGGTGGATTGACCCTCTTCACCATTACAGTAGTTTCCCTTTTCTCAATTCATCAATTCACCATTGAACCCCTCTATCAGCTACTTGGATTTGGGTTGGGGCTTTTAATTATTTTAATGATGCCTGTTTTTACAGTTTTTGTCTATGATCCATCCTGAGTCACTTGTAGCAAGTGGGCGGCATATAAACTGAATGAATAAATGGTTGTAAATATGAGGAACAGTCATAAGTTACTTTTTTGATGGCACTGGAGGGTTGCCAAATGAACAACAACCATTAACTAGGCTCTCACAATATGCCAAGGAATAAACGATGATGTATAAAGTACAATGACTATGTTCTCTCAGCATACTAAACCCAAATCAAATATAGGTAGTCCTTGGTGAATGTTGGCAGTTGGAACAGAAATTTCCATTGTTAAGTGACATGGTCATAAAGTATCATATCACATGGAAGCAAACAGCAGCCAGTGCAGTTTTCAGACCAGAGGTGTCAAGTGGGCATACCGAGACATGCGCATCATTGCCTCCAATGCTGCACTGTGGTGCAACTGAAGCTTCTGAATGGTCATGAAGGGCAGCCCGATGTAGAGCACATTGCAGTAGTCAAGCTGTGAGATGACTAGGGCACAAGTGACTATCTGAAGGTACGTTCCAATCCAAGAAAGGACGCAGCTGGTACACCAGTCCATTATAGATCTTTGTGCAACTCAACAGGTGGAATACATAAGATTTAGGTATTAGTCAGAAGATAATAGCCTTACCTCAATCATATGGAAACGGTGCCAGAAATATGAGTGCATTCATAACATCACATCATTTGTCTGCACTTGAATATTTAGTTTAATTTGAATGACTTGATAAGAAATGAAATGTTCTAACAAAGTGTGATTGGCTGAGCCAGCTTTCTCCAACTTAGTGCTCCCCATTAATTGGCCTTCAGATAATTGAAGAGCACCATCCTTTTCGTCGTCTCTTTCTTGAGCTAAACTTGTATAAATCTTTTGGTCCAGCTGTTCTTCACAAGATTGTTTCCAGCCTTTCACATCTTGGTCAATGAACCTGAACATCCTATTTTGCTGAAATAAAGGCGTCACACAGGAAAAAGATGGATGGAAAATCATCTTATATATACATATATATAGCCAGTTTGATCTAGTGGTTGAGGTGCCAGCTAGAAACCAGAAGACGGTGAGTTCTAGCCCATCTTAGGCATGACATTCCCAGCTGGGTGACTTTGGGCCAGTCACCAGGAGACGGTGAGTTCTAGTCCTGCCTTAAGCATGAAAGCTGCTGGGTGACTTTGGGCCAGTCCCTCTATCTCAGCCCAGCTCACTTCACAGGGTTGCTGTTGTGGGGAAAATAGGAGGAAGATGTGTTGGATAAGTTTGCCACCTTGAGTTATTTGTAAAAATAATAAAGGTGGAATACAGACAGGTAGATAAACGTGTAAATACTAATGGCACTGTGGTTGTGTGGACCTTGCCTAGTTGAGAACAATAACTGTACTGGTGCAGCCAAAGTTAGAATGGATGCATAGATGATTCAGAGCAGACCAAGAACACATGGACAGAGCTGATGTCTTTGTTTTTCACAGCCTTGATCTTGCAAATATATTGAATACCAGGAGGCATGTAACTTCCAAAAGAATAAATGCCAACTAAAAGGCTGAGCTAAAACAGACACCCTGCCAAATAATCCTTTTCAGAAGAGAGAAAAACAGAAAGGGGAAAAGGGGGTGGGGTGTGTGTAGGGAGAGATATATGGAGTATTAGGGCCAAAACATCTGAAATAAAATTCCCTGCAAATGTTCAGCATTTGAAGGTTTTGTGGAATTTTGGCATGCACAAAGAGCTGCTGTGATATAAGGTTTATTGTAAAAGAATAAAGTCTGTTTTATTCATTGTATTTGCCAACATGCAGATAAAGTGGGGCTTAAGTGCTTTTTTTGTTTAGAACAGCACTGACCGAGAGCACCTTTTGCATCCAACAACTGGCAAACTTGCAGCAATCCTTTGTTTGTACTTTGCAACAATAGAAAACTCGTCACTCATGTTTAGTATCTGAGAATCTAAAGAGAAGCAGTGTAACTCCGTTTACCAAAGGACCAAGGGGAGATCCAGGAAATTAGAGATAAAGCAGCTTAATGTGTGTTCGGACAAACCAGTATAAGCAGTCATCAAAGAGGAAAAATAATACAAGTAGTCCTTGACTTACTACCACAATTAAGACCAGAATTTCCTTTGCTGAACGAGGCAGTTGCTAAGGGAGTTGCACCTGTGACTTTTTTGCCACAGTTGTTAAGTGAGTCACTGTAGTTGTTAAGTGAATCATGCAGTCATTAAGTGAATCCGGTTTCCCCCGTTGACTTTGCTTGTTGGAAACCAGCTGGAAAGATCGCAAATGGCAATCACATGACCCCAGTAGACTGCAACTATCATAAATATATGTTGTTATCATGGTCTTGAATTTTGATCACATGACCTTGGGGATATTGCAATGGTTGTTAGTGCAAGGACTGGTCATAAATCACTTTTTCCAGAGCTATTATAACTTCAAATGGTCCCTAAATGAATGGTTGTAAGTCAAGGACTATCTGTAATCGGGCCCATGCAGGAAGAAGCTTTTTGAAAGAAAATCAGCATGGATTCTATTGATTCTATCTGAATCCATGCTGATTCTAAAATCAGCATGGATTCAAAATCCTATTTTGTCAACTTGTAGAGATGGCCTTACTAAGATTGCACGCATGGAGTTTTCAGAACGCTTTAACCAAATTCTTCATCAAAGTTCTTGAATAAATCTCGTAGCCAGGGGAAAACAGAATCTGTCCATTTGGGAAAGCTTGGATGAAGAAGAAAAATTGAAATAAATGGTGATGTTCTGAACAGAGGGAATAAGAAATGCAGAGCCTTAAGGGTGAATATAGAGAGCAGTGCTTTTTAGCCAATTCATGAATAATTTTGATTTAGAAGTGAGTAATGAGTTGAAAAGTTTACATACGATATGGAAGTATTGAGAAGTAAAAACAAACTAAATTATTATGAAGGATTCCAAAAGGATCTCTTCAAAGAAGGTGAAGATGGCAAATAAAGCATTCACCATGCAGTCATTCACTTTTTTTTCCTAATTTGTATAGAGCCCAGAGCATGTCCTTGGATTGCAAGCATGATTCGTTCAAGGAGGGTGCTCTTAATCCAAAATGCTTGTATACCAAAGTGAATTCTCCCATAGGAAACAATGTAGTCAGATGATCCATTCCACGCATCCAAAATTATTCATATAAAGATCATTTTCAGTGGTATTTTATGTAGAAATGATTGTCCCTAATATCTGAAACAAATAACAATGATTAATACATAATATAAAGTAGAAATAAAACAAATTAACCAGCACTTTGAGTTTGAAAAGAGTCCTGACTGACATGAGGGAGATGAGGGGGGAGAAGAGGAGGAGGGTGATTGCTTGGAAGGAGAATCTGCAACCTGAATCTCAGGATTTCTTTCTCTTGAACGACTTTCACTAACACTACTGGTTTCACTTAAGTTACGCTTTTTGGATTCAGTGTCCTCTTTTGGCTCATTGGAATGTCTTTTCTTTTGATTGAATTTAACAAGGAGCTGATCCAAAGACACTTGCTTCTGCCTCCATTTGAGGATTTTGCAGAAATGTGACATTGCATTGTTGTTAAACAGATTTGTCGTTTGCACTGCTACAGCCTTATTTGGGTAGTGCTTTTCTACAAAATTTTGCACTCTTCCCACATTTCGCACACCTCCCTAATCTCATTTGAAGTGAGGGATCCCTCCAACTGTTCCTCCTCCTCAAATGAGATATCTTCCACAACCTCTTCATTCAGTGTGTTTGGTTGTCTTTTGGCTTTGACACCAAGCTAAGAACCCATTTGGGACAACAGTTATGTCCTTGTTCTGATCTGAACATAAGGATTAACTAAGATAGTTCTGGGTGCAAACTAAACTGGAAATTAGCCACAGTAATTTTCCAACAAAAATTACTTTGAGATAGGAGGAAGATGGACTGGATGATTCCTTTCCCTTTTTATGAAGATATATATAGCCTTACCTGCACAGGGAGTCACTGCCAATCAGAACAGATACCACTGAGCTAACTCATAGTTTTATTGCTATGAACATGATGGCTTCATGTGCCTCCAAAATATCATATGCAATTGCCATTGAAAGGGAAGAAAACTCATCTATAGTTTGAGACTAAAGTAAAACAGAAAAAAATGGTAACTTATGTAGCAATTTTGTCTTGTCTGAATTTCAAATTCATTCCCAAGCTTCATACTGTGGGCCAAGTAATTTATAACTACAATAAAGATGCAATTCAGACTCTGGTTTTATTTAATGTTCTCATCTCTCATGCCATAATAGTTGTCACAGTGTGGGAGCAGAGAAGGGCTGTTTCAAAGTTCCATGTGAATATCTCTGGTTTCAGTGCAACTGCAGCTGAAAAAGGAAAGGGGCAGGAAACTCAGTCGTTTAAGTTAAAAGAGCATGATGGAAAGACAGCAGAGAAGGGGATAGCAGGCAGATAGTTACTGTTCCTTTCCTGGCTTCAGCCACTTGAAATCATGTCCAAAATTACCTGGAACACAAAGAATAAGAAGATTTAATTATTTTCTTCTTGCAGGAGTGATGAGTTCATTTAAATCAGTTGCTATGTTACCAAGTCAATATATATTCACAATGGACCTACAAGTACAGTATAGGTTTCTTTGCTGTGTTTTACAAAATGGACTTAAAAAAGCAGAAGGTACTTTGGAGACTTGTGCACAATGGACATGTGGAAATAGTCTCTTTGAATGGACTGTATATGGGCTTTCTAATTAGCTTTCCACTGCAACAGGAGACAGAAGTGAACAGAAAAAGGCAAAGTTATCAGCCACATCAGCTTCATGCAGGAATAAAGTAGTTCTTTACAATGGAAATTTGGACCAGAATTTCCATCACCAAGCACGCAGCCCTAAGCATGACCACATTGCTTAGCAACTGCAATCCCTGAAGTCCTAGTTGCAGTCACTAACTGAATCCCATGGTCAATAAGCAATGCAACTTTCTGCTGGCTTCCCACAACTGAAGTCAGTGGAGAAGCCATCAGGAAATTGCAAATCCCGGGTCTTCAGGCAGATACAATGACTGCTGCTAGATGGGGGTGGTGGTGTGCAAGAGGTGCTGTGCAGCATGGGTAGGATGTGTTGGGTGCAAGAGAGGCGCCACACAAGGCCGGTGCATGAAAGATGCCATGCAGGTCAGGAGGGTGCATATGGGTGTGTGAGAGTTGATACGCAGATTGGGGAAGATGTGTGGGGATGCAGCACCTGGTTGGGTACATGGGGGTATATGAGTGGCCAGCAAAGAGCAAGCACAAAGGGGCTGGAGGAGAGTGTGTGAATGGAAGAGACTTACTCCAGTGACTTGCAGTCTTCCCTGCAGGCTTCCTCTTTGACTTTCTTGGGAAGCCGATATGAAAGGTTGCAAATAGCAATCATGTAATCACAGCTTGGCAGCTGGTCATAAATGCAGACTGATTGCCAAGCATCCAGACCACAATCACATTATCATGGGGGTCCTGGGACAGCCAGAATTTTGAGGTCTTATAGCAACCATTCATTCAGTGATGCCATAATTTCAAATGGTCCCTGAAAAAGCAGTCATGAGTCGAGGACTATGTGCAAGCATTATGTTCCCTAGTAATGTAGGATCCCATTGTAGGTCCTTAATGCTCATGTTTAGTGTTGCAATAAGCTTCCCTATTTATTTCATTTCTAGTCTCCTTCTAGGTTGGTCTGTTTCTTTAATTCTTGAAGGCCTAGATCTATCCATAATTTTAATTAATTTCAAAGAGACATACAGAAATTATAATTCTCTTTTTTTAATTCTGCAAAACATTTATTTAATCAACTTATCAATGCAATGAAGAAAATACAAATGCAGCATAGCCTAATTTAATTAAATTATCCTGGAAGCTGAAAATGGGTAGCGAGCAATAATTATGCTATTGTTACACAAATTTAATAAGGTCTTCCCTTGCATAATCCCCTAATAACATTTTTAATATAACTGTATTGGTTTTCAAAAAATACAAAGTTAAAAGATAAAGAAAACTAGGAAATTAGAAATTGAAAAAAAACTCATAAAAGAATAAAAATAAACGTTCAGAAAAGAAAAAGTCAAAACAAAGAAAAAGAATGACTTCTGACTTTTTTTAGTACAGATATACTGTAGATATAAGAATATATCAAATTTTTACTCTAAGGTTAACTTTGTCTACATTATTTCAATAATCCCATATAACACTCGTCCTCAGATCCCAAAATCAGCTTTTCATTTTTTTAAATTTCTCACAAAGAAGTCCAATAATGGTTTCTATGTAGAAATAAAATTTCTGTCTTTTCTTTCATCAAGGCTGTCAATTTTGTCATCTCTGCCAATTCTATAAGCTTCACCATCCATTTTTCCATTATAGATATTTGTAAGTCCTTCCACCTTTTAGCACAGAAAAATCTTTCATGTACAGTATAAGAACAAAATTCCATATGATGTTTCCATTTGTTTTTCTATTATGCCCAAAAGAAAAACTTCAGGTTTTATTCATTTTTGAAATCTTGCATCAGAATACCTATTTGATCCCAATATTTTCTAGCTTTGTTACATGCTCACCAAAGATGAAAAAATATTCCAACAAATAGTTAAAATTCCATTATAAATTTTTGTCAGTTTATCCAGTGCCATATACCAACAGTATAGCATTTTATAAAAATTATCTTTAAAATTCAGTGTAAATTTCAACTGATTCTTCCACATACACTCCCATTGGTCCAACTATATATTATATCCAAATTTTTTGTCCTTTTTGTCATACAATCTTTAACTCATTTGTCCTGTTTCCATTTTCATTAAACAATTAGAATCTTAGCAATAATGTGATCCTCATCATTTATAAATAGAGTTCTACATCAAATACAATTTTATCTTTCTCAAATTCATAATTCTTGTCCAACTTAAATTTTCCATTAGCTGTGTAAAGGGAAACCAATTGTATGTAAAACCTTCTGTCTCCAAGATTTCTCTTGTTTTTAAGTTAAATTCTCCTTGAGAAAACTTCAACAAATTAGCAACTGTTAGAAATGTTACTTGAAAGAGTCTTAGAAATCCAGCTCTCATCAGTTCTTGAAAAAGATCTATGTCTTTTTGAAAAATAAGTATATTCCCTAGAAGCAGCATATGTCTATCTCCAAGTGTTGATCAAGGACAGATTGTTCATCATGATAATAAGGTAATTTGCCTTAGTTAAATTTAATTTCCTTATCTGAACTTTTGTTAAATTGTGGAACTACTATTCCATTCCATACACCATCATACACCAACTCCCATATGAAAACATGGTCATTCGGTCCATAATATAGTTAAAAAAACTTTGCTTTATCTCAGCTGTAATGTAGAAACCAACAGTTATAAATTTAATTGCTTGCATTTCAACTTGGACTGCAACATATCTATCAGGTTCCTCTGTCAATAATAAGTTTGGTTTTTGTTGGTCTTGTTTAAGCCACCTGATATAAATTCTTCACTCAAAGACTTACAAACCAGATACTTCATAACTTCGTTGTCTTATATAGGTTTCTTGTAAACAAATTATATCTTGTTTCAATTTTCTCAAATATCTCTTTATACAGTATTTGTTTCAATGGAACAAAATGTGAATCCACATGATACACCTTGTCCAGTTCTTCATCCGTGCTTTCCTTCTCCCAGCTCAACAAATCAATTAAAGCCTGAACAAGCTTTTTCCATATAGTATTTTCAGAGGGATCCTCTAGAATAGTTTGGAAATACTATTCCTTCTCTCAAAGTTTCAGCATAGCCAAGTTGTCTGATTTTATGTCTAACTTCAAATCCCTAGTTTGTCTTTTTTTCTAAAAAGTCCATCTTGTAATTGACTTTCCCCTGAAATCTTATCCAGTCTTTTGTCCACACTTTTTTCCAAAGTTTCAAACATAGCTTCCAGTGATTGTGTCAATTTTTTACCCAAATCATCAAACATTGTTTTAATCAGAGCCAATGAAACCTGCTCATTTCTGGGACCTCCTCTAGAACGTGCATCACTAGAGTTCCAGCAGTCCTTGTAATTTATAACACACTCTGCTGGTAGAAAATATAATAGTATATTTTAATTAAAAAAGAAAGCTCTTTGTTTATTGATGCAACCAATCAGTGGCAAAGTAAATTTTAAAAAATAATTCTATTTAAATGTTTATAGTCTCCTTTATTTCCAATCTTTTTGAGTTAAACAAGTTCCAGTAAGAATTCCAATGTTTCAGTTTACCACAGCTCAAGAATTAACAAAAGCCCACAAAGAGCAGTACTTTCTAATCCATAAAAAGTTCCTTTAACTGTAAAAAAAGATGATTTAAAAATGAGGAAGGTTTGTTTTAATGTCCACAGTTTTAGCTACATTGCAGCTGTGAACTTCCAGCCCCTCTGTCACTCATCTCACAAGCTGATCTTGTCCACGATTTACTTCTGAGGAGCAACAATCCAAGAGCTACATAGATTGATTCCTGAATTCCTCCTTCAATCTGGAGGAAGAATGAAGTCCACCCTGTTGTACAGGAAGCAAAAGGAGCTGGGACGTCATTTCTTAAAGCATCAGAAATGTCTAAACTGCCATTTTCTCCACCAGAAGTCCAGAAACTAGAATTCTCAATTCTATGAGTGACAAATTGCTTACTAAGCTATAAGTGTCATGCCTGTCTAAAGTATAGTTTATAACATAGATTCAATCCTACCTGTTCCTAAATACTGTCATTTTTATTGCCAATCTTTTAACCACTATACCTGTGTGAGGGGATAGTTCTCTTGGGAGAGCTTCTCAATGATATCAAAGTGATCTGTGTCTCCAAGGTCTAGCAAAGAGACTTTCCAACCTGCTGTACAAAGTGCCTGTGGTGAAGCAATAGGAAAGTTAACAAAATTGCTCTCATCATGGTAGTTGCAAGTCCTTTTGCCCTAAATACAAGTAGAAAGATGGAATAGAAATCGAAATAACAGTAACAATAATATTGTAGAGTGGGCAAGTCTAAAGATAAGAGAATATAAGAAAAACAAAAACCAACAAACAAAAACCTCTGTTGTGTGGGTAAGGTCAACACTTTCATATCTATTTATATACTTGGAGAAATTAAAATGGCACAGTGCAAGGGACCCATCTGACAATTATTTGGACACCTCTCTCCAAACAGAAAAAATAGTACAAATATGCATTTTTAGTCTTAGTTAGATACTGTATATAAATCTTAATACACATTTTAAATGTACAATGCACTATTACTACTATGACTTAAGTCCTATTTCTCATTGCATATTCAAGGTCACTAAAAAATAGAATTAAAAACTGAATAAAAGCAGTTAAAATTATTAGTTATATCTTTTAAAAGGATTGGCTGAAGAGGATGCAGTTTCATTTATACTTGCTTAAATCTGTATGAAATATTTCCAAAGGATCAAAACATTTGCATGTTTCTTCAGGTACATTTATTTCCATATAATCTTATGTTACTATGTATTGTTTTAATCTCTTAATGTTTTTACTGATTTTTAATTATTGTAAACTGTATAGTCACCTCCAAGCAAGAGGGGTAGTATATAAATTGAATAAATAAATAGGAACATACATAAGATTTTCTCTTAACCACTTTCTCTGGTTATTGAATCCCTATATTCCAAATGCATGCTTGCATGTAGTCAATATACCTGAAAATACTCTTGAGACTGTCTGTGGAACTCAGGTGGGTCGTGCTGGGCTACTGCAATGAATATCTGACAAGCTTTCTTGCTTTTCACCTTTGGCACACACCACAAAGGGCTATTCTCTTGGGCCACTGCACTAAAAAAAGAAAACACACTACTGAAATACATGGTGGTGAAAAGGAGGTAAATGTGACAGATGGATAGGCCTGTGAATGAGGCAAAAATTATCCCTTTTTATATAGAATAGATGCAAATGATAAAACAAAGTCCCTTGGTTCAGAAAACTTTGACATGGAAATATATATAGTGCATTTGGGATATAATATTTATGCACATAGATTGAAAAGACAGTGTGTTATACAAATGGAGGAGACAAGCTAAGAAGCAAGCAATCTATGCATACATACATAAAGTACGGAGAGAGACAATGGAGAGATAAGTTCTAAGTCAAAGACATTCGACTAATCAGAGATTTAACTTGTTTGGTCTTATATTTGTCTCTCCCTGTACAGATTACTCAGGAAATTAAAAGGCTACTGTGCTGGATTATACAAGTACTGCAGATCTACCTATTCCTCTGTATGTAATTAATAGTCCTTCCTGTTGAAAGTTAACCAGAAGAATTGGCAATTACAAGAGACCCATTGTAGTGTTTCTGTTCTGCCCAATTAAACAGTCTTATTCTAGGAATGTTCCTTACCAGCTCATGTGCAATAGATCATTAACATAGGTATGTGTGATGGGCTCCAAGTCATAAATGCCACTCACCAAAAAGGCACCTAGGATGAAAAATAAAAATCCACACTGCTTTAAATGGATTATTGTTTGGTCTAATGTTCCAGTTTGTCTGATGTTCAATCAAGAGAAACTAAGGAAACTATGATGCAAAAAAGTGAGAAAATAGGACAAATTTCTCGAGATAATACCTTTGATGTTTGGCTCAACACCAAATTTTGCCCAATCTGTGGAGAGCACCATGGCTGCTAGATGGGCTCCTGCCGAGTGCCCAAGCAGGTAGACACCACTGCAAGAAAAGTGCAGTTATAATGAGCAAAGGAGAGTTGCTGACTGGGACAGAAAGGGGAAAATTTGCTGACAAATCAAACACTCAATTATCTACTAAGCTTGGTTCTAGACTAAGGCAGGTTACCAATGGACCCAAAGCTTTTCTTTCTCAAAGTTGTATATTTATTATGCATGCAAATTCCTACCTGATCCCTGTGTATTGCTGAACTGCAAAAGCCACACTGTGCCGCACTTGTTCGACCATCACCTCCAATTGGCCTGGGCAGAGAGCACAATATCATGGTTAACTGGATGACAGCAGGGTGGGAAAATACATGTGTAACCATAACATACCTTTTGGAGCCACATCATAGCCAACTACAGCCAAGGCAATGCCTCGGTTCACAAGGGGGCATGCAGCAAAGCCAGAAACATCTTTGCTAGACAGAAAGAAAATATGTCAGTTGTTTTTATTAATTATTGCCCTCCATCTTTATCATCCCTCAGGCAAGGCAAAACATTTGTCAAAATGTGCCAGGGTGCCATCAACAGAGGTTCAGCAATCAGAAGACATGGACCACAGCAGCCTCCAACACAACTCACCTCAAACTTTGCCAGTAGCCACCATGAATATAAAGGACCAAAGGAAAGGCTGAAATGAAATAACAAGTCACTGTAATTTTCCCCACAACGTACCATCCCTCCCTTACTTTGTTCACCTTGTTTCTCAGACATAGTATCAGTCCTTGGATGAGGCCAACTCAGGAAACTGACCCTACAAGGACTTCTGGAACTCTGGTGTTGCAGAGTATATTAAAAGCAGAGAATTTTGAAGGCAGGACTTTCCCACCCACCTCTTATACCAAAAGAATCAAGAAGGGACAATCTTGAGGTTCTTCCTTACTTCCTCCTCCCTTTCAGAGCTGAGGTTTACCTAACAGCTACCTTCTTCAAGGCCATTTCCATACCTATCTACCCATAGCCAGACTTCTAAACCCTCCATTTTCCTATTTCCCTACCCTATTCCTTTCAGAGACCCCTCGTACTCTTACTTTCAACACGTGTTTTAGGAAGATACACATCCAGTTTCTCTCCCTCACCAGAGCCATAGGGAACATTCAGCAGAGTTTGGGTGAAAGCCTGGGCATTTCGAGTACCTGCAGAGCATTGGAAGAAAATATTAAAATCATCCTTCCTAAATATATTTGGGCTATCCTCTAGAAATTCCAGATATTACTGCATCTCTATTATCACAACTGCATGCAATTCTGTTCCTTCCTGGGAAATCAGAACACTTTCCACCTTGATATAGCTCCAAAGGAAGGAGGTCTCCTCTTCTTTTTCCAGTCTTGTTCAGTTCTTCCCAGAGTATGTTTTTTTCTTTCCATACCAAGGGGTAGGTTGTCTATAACTTTGTATGGCCTACTCATTAGAAATGCCATGCCCACCAATTTATTTAAATATTTTCCACTATCTGGATAAAGCTGATGTCTGAGCTTTTCAGGAGGATTTTAAGGCCTTGTTGTCATCTGTTGTGTTTTGTGGTTTCTTTGCCTTATTTTTATGCTGCTTTGCTTTATTGTATTTCTTTGCTGGTGAACAACCAAGATTCCTAGTTGTTCCGTGGAACAACATGCAAATTTGGTAAATAAATGTGAAGTTTACAAGGAAGGGTACATCTGCCATGACATAACTAATCCTGGAAACAACCCTAATCCTGTGTTAATAAAAGCATGCATGTTGCCACTTTTGCTGGAGCACACTCAGACCAGCTAGTATTTTTTGGCAATAATTCAAAGGAATTGGGAGGTCTATAAGAAAGCAATCTGTCTGCTCACCCCATTATTCTGGCTTTTCAACAGCCCGTACCTTCAATCACTGCTTTTAGGTGGGCCTCAATTATTGTGTCCTTATCTAGCCGTGGAGACCACCTGCTAGGGGAATATTGTGTCTCCAGCTCCTGCATGGAAAAATACAGGATAATTTGTACAAATGCAATGGTATCTTCAATACATAATATGGACAGTTTCAGAAATACTTTCTGTGCAGCCCCATTCATTAAAATGATGCTAACCCAAACTAAGGAAAAGTGAATAGCTACCTGCAAGAGAGAGACAAGAGGACACCTATATGACACCTATATGAATTGTTGCGCCCTTTCTCCTGCATGCACGAAATGCCTTGCTGGTTTATTTGCCAAGGTCAAATTAAATTAACCTTAAATTTAACATCTTTTGTGTGTTGGAAAAACATGCACTCTTCCAGTCACATAGCATTTACTCCTCAAATTTCTCTTAAAATGTACCCTTATTTGCCAACTTTAAGAGTGATAACACTGATCTGAATACTTGGCTGAGCAAGCCTCCTTTCATCCACCCTTGCCTCTTCTCTGAACCTGAGTACAAAACTGGCAGTAAGTTGCAGGAGAGTGAGGAGGAGGAGGAGGAGGCTTGGGTCTGAAGGGTAGTCACTGAAACCGTAAGGGCAGTTGCATTGCAGACTGTTAAATTCTCATTACAAAGGGAGCTGGTTGGGCTTCACTTTTGTGCTGGGTATAATTTTAATGGCAGGGCCCAAGTGCTGTCCCAGGGATTGAGGAAACTAAACTTTCAAGCACATAAATAAGTCCCCTGGATGAGTCATTTCTTTGTCCTCTTCTGAAGCAAAATATTTTATTCCTCTGTTGCCTCCATACTGGAAACTCCCAACTCTTTTTCTGTCACTGTAAAATACGCCAACATAAAACGGACACTGAAAATCTCTCTTCTCTCCCTTCTGCAATCCTATATGCACAAACACTGCAGCCTTACCTCCTCTGTCATTTCTTGCCACTTTCCCATAGCAGTGGTTTAGTTGTGGCTGTATTTCTTCTCCTGATAACTCTGGGCTCAGGGCGAGCAAAGTGACCAAAATATGTGATTCAGTATAGCCTCTGGCAAACAGATCTGTGTTCCTCCTTGGCCTGTGCCCTTCCAGCTGCTCTGCGAGAAAACAACTTCCGCAATTCCTGATTACGGAACTGTCCTCATTGCCTGTATCTGCATTGGGGCTGCACAGAAAGCAATTATCATGCTTACTGTAACACAGAGACACTGAGTAAACTCAATTCGTTGTCTTCCAGCTGTTGCAATATTCAGGTGCACAAATTAGGGAGAATAAATTTTCTTAGCTAGGTAATGTTGTCCCTTCCCCACCTCGACTTTTCTAGTTTGTCTTAACTGGCTGATCTCTGTGACTTGTATACAAATTGTTCTGCTTGCCTTCATAAAAACAGGTGTGCTGAAAATGAGTCATTGGTAAATAAAGGTAAATTTTAACAGTGCTTTTAAGCCTAGATATACTGAGAGAGGGCTAGTCAACTTCTAAAAATAAAAGTTGTTTTAGAAAATATATTTTATTTATTTATTTATTATACATATTTCTATGCCGCCAATTTCCAAAGACTCTTGGCAGCTTACATAGGTTAGATATCTATACAATTGTGTAACCTAACCCCACC
>JANHZU010000498.1:0-14876 GCA_032468055.1 Acrochordus granulatus
TTTACTCGGACTGTGCCTCCAGGTTCCCCCAAAGCATGTAGCTGCAATTTTCTCCTTGTGGCCCAGGATAGGTAAGAGCCTGTCGGGGTCTTGCAGAAGCCGGGTCTTGACCTGGGGTGGGGCAGCAGGCACAAGGAGTCTGTGCAGAACAATTCAGAGCTTTGGCTCACTTGCTGGGGGATGAGCAGAGAGGGTTTTTCTGGCCGCAGGACTGTTGGTCTACAGGGCAAGGTCCCAGCCCCTGATCTGGGACCATTTCCAGAAATCTGTCTTCGGCTTTCACTGACACAACATATTTAACTGGGTGACCAAATTAACTCATTTCTTTGGATATGAAACCCTAACCAAACTAAGGCTGTTGTATGAATGGAGCCACTAGGTCATTAATGGACTTGTTTGGACATGTCTGAGCGTAGCCATTTCTGTCTATCAAGGCATGGTTACACCCAGACCTGCAGTCTAACTGCAGGGAACAATCTGGCCCAACTGGCCTGTGGGGACCTGTTCCGCCCCTAGGAGAGCAGCAAGGGGGTTCCACCCCTAGGAAAGCGGCAGGCCTGTTCTGATTGTCTGCAGGCTGGTCTCAGGGCAGGAGTGTGCACAGTATTACAGTTGCCCCCTTGGAGTTGTAACTCTTGGCTTCCTTTCCCTCCCTGGTCCTTCAGTCTTCCTTTACCCAGGCACCATGTCCAGCTCGCTGAGCAAGAGGAACAGCTTGGCCAATGACAACAGCTGCCTGGGGCTGAGCCTTGCCTTGGTGCCCCCAGCAGGGGGGCAGGTCCTGCCACACAAGGAGCGCTGCGCCTACAGCTGCGGAGAGCTGCAGAGCATCCTGGGGCTGCCACTCTCCCTGGAGGAGCCCTCTAACAGCAAGTGGGTGAAGGAGGGGCAGAACCAGCTACGGCAGGCAGCAGAGCGTGGCCGCGACCAGAACCGCAATGAACTGAGCCTCCCCAGCAAGGAGCTGAGCACGCTGCTTGTCCCGCTGACAGGCCAGGTGGGCAAAGGCAGAGTGGAAAACCAAGAGGATGACGACGAGGAGGAGGAAGAAGGCTCCACCCCGGTCCAGAGTGAGCCTGTGACCGAGTCAGAGCAGAGCTCAGAACGGGCACTGCTCCGGGGGGAGCAGGGCCGCAGCGTCAGCCTCCTCTTTGCTACCCGCAACAGCACTGCCAGCGATGAAGACTCCAGCTGGGCCACTCTTAGCCAGGGCAGTCCAACTGGCAGCTCCCCAGATGAAGCTGGTAGGGCACTCCGGTGGGGGGGGGCAGAGAAGAGGGCAGAATGGTCCCTCAGTGGCTTGCTGGGTGTGGGTTGGGGAAGCAGTTCATGGGAGCAGGTAGCCCAAAGGCAGAGAGATATGCTGCTATGTGCCTCTGCCAAGCAAAGCCAGGTGGCTTGGACAAGCGAGCCAAGTCACATACTGATGTGGGAAAGCACCTTTGGAGGTCTGCACATTAAAGCTGGGAAGTTTTAAGAGGCCAGAGGTGGCAACTGTTCTCGTTGGTGGCTGTGTTGGAGAGCCTAGTATGGCCCCCCTCTGTTGGCAGTATTGCTCTTGTGGCTGGCTCACAAGGCTCTGAAGGCCCTTGGGGGAGCAATGATGTCAGCAAGTCCCCCCCCAAGGACTGCCTGGTGCTGAGCAACCAGCCATGGGCACGCTCCTCTCTGATCCTGCCCCCTGCAGCTGTGGCTGTCTCCAGCAGCCATCCCTTGGGCAGGGGAGGCTTTCCACCCCCATGGTTCCCCTTGTTGCTTGTGCTGCTCCTTGCCTTGCAAGATGCATGCCACTGGGGAAGAGGAGGGGCTTTCCAGGTGGATGGGGAGTGGACTGAGTGAGGTGGAGGCCTGGCAAGAAACTGGTGGGTTCTGGGGCTGCAGAGGGCAAGGGCCAATGCTGGGGGCATTATTTATGTTGAGCAGCAGCAGCTCCTGCCCTGCGACGGAAAAGGATTGTTGGCTGTGCTCCGAGCTGGCCGTTATTCCTGGGGGCCTTGCTCTTTGGGGAAGAAGCTGTAGAATTGGGGCATTAGCTTGAGCAGGGGGAGGCACCAAAGAGGCAGGAAGTGAATTGGGTAAAGACAAAGAGTATCTTAAGGTAATGATTGTATATTTAATTTCTCTCTCTTTTTCTCTCCATGAATGCTCAGGGGAGAGAGCAGCAATAGGGGGACTTAGGGGGCAAAATGCCTTCCTCACTCCTTCCCTTTCTTTTGACCCTGTTGCAGTCCAGCTCTTCCTGGCTTGGCCTTGCCCTTCCCCCAAGAAAAAGTGGCCTTTGCTTGAGGTTTTGCTGCTTGGAAGGGGAGAGGGTACTGACTGGGGAGGGGGAGGGCGGGAAGTCTCATCTGCCTGCCCTATTGCAGGCAAGAGTTGCTGAAGAGGAGAGAGCTGGCATTAGCTCTAGGGGGTGAGCTAGGGGCGAAGGGGAGCTGGAAGGCTCTTGGGACATTGAAGGCATCCCTTCAGAAGTCAGCACAGAGGCCTGGGCTTGACTCAATATGGGGAGACCTGGCAATTTTTCTCACAAGAGCTATGGTGCCTGTGGAGATGTGCCAGGACTTGCAGGGGTAGTCGATGGGAGCCTGTGACATCCCTGCCTGCTTCCTTCCCCATGGCTGATGGAAAGATTGGGGTCAAGTCAGGCTCAGAGGCTGAACATAACCCCAAATCTGGGAAGGTTAGGAATAGGGCAGTGCATGAGCTCTGTGACACTTAGCCCTCCAGTGCTGGGCTGTGTAGGGCAGCAGCATTCCAGCACACTGTGGCCATGCTGACACAGTGACATCCTTGTGCTGCCATGACATAATTAAGCCCTGACCTCTGACACAGGCACGCATATGTCTGCACCAGGATGTCATTGGGCGTCAGGCCATTTGTGGGTGGACCAAGACCCAGAAAGAAGCAAGAACCAGACTGAGCAAGGAAGGCCTCTATCATGTTGGTCCCAGGGTCCATGCTGAATCTTGGAAACTGCAGGCAGAATTTCCAGCTGCCTTTTTGGTGGGCTCCTGAAAGCTCCTTTTGGGGTGCTTTGAAATGCTTCTTCCCAGGTTCCTGCCCACCTGGGCTGAACCGCTCTTTATGAGCTAAACTGCTAACAGATTTGCCTTCCATCCCTCGATTATAATCTGCTCTCTCTTCCTTTGCTAGCCTCCCCACAATCCCTCAATGTCAAGCCCCATCATTTGCTCTTCTCCGATGGATGACCATGCTGTGGGGTGGCAGGAGTGGCAGATGGTCAGACAGCTATGCATGACAGATGGTTGTTTTCTTGCCCTGCCCACCACTGGGTGATGCCCAACACTACCTACCAGTGGCTGCCTCGACCAAGGCAGCTGCACTTGCCTTCCAAATCATTCTCCAGGCTGACCTCCCTCCTTCTTTCGGCAGACTCCTTTTGGCTGTGTAACTCCCTGGAGACAGATTCTGACCTCCCAGCAGGATGGATGCGGGTTCAAGACACATCCGGCACCTACTACTGGCACATTCCAACAGGCACCACCCAGTGGGAACCTCCCTTGTGCAATGGAAGGGGTGACTCAGCAGGAAACACCCCTACCCAGGAGACTCAGGTGAGAGGTAGGGAATGCCTTGCCCCATGAGAGAGAGGGACCCGTTTGGAGGACTGGCAGACACCAGACAGTTGCCTGGCATCATGCGTCTGACAGGTTTGTACTAGAGCCACAGGCAGGATCATTAAGCTCAGGCCCCCTTGGGGGCAGAGGGAGCATTAGGATGCTGGAAGGGCCTCCAAAGGACACAGCTTGGAGCCCAGGTTTTGTTTGTTTATATCCCACCTTTATAATTTGTTATAAATAACCCAAGGAAGCAAAAATACCTAATACTCCTTCTTCCTCCTTTTTCCTCACAAGAACCTGCAAAGTGGGTTGGGCTGAGAGAGAGCGATAGGCCAAGATCACTCAGCTGGCTTTCATGGATAAGGTGGGACTAGGCTAAAAACAAGGAGACAGCGAGTTCTAGTCCTATCTTAGATATAAAAGCCGTCTGGGTGACTTTGGGTCAGTCGCCAGGATACGGTGAGTTCTAATTTATTTATTTATTAATCACATGTCTATGCCGCCAATTTCCAGAGTCTCTTGGCTGCTTACATAGGTTAGGGATTATACATTTTTTATTTTTACCCCGCCCCTCTTGGCTGGCCGACAATGTTCACATCTGGGGCATCCTCCAAGACTCCTGCTCCACCCCCGGGACAGGCACCGACTCGCTATTCTGTCGCACCGACTTGCTTCTCCGTTGATTTGCCAACCAGCAAGATTCCCTCCAAAGGAGGTCCCCATTAATCTACTTGCATTTTAATGTGCTTTTGAACTGCTGGGTGGGCAGGAGCTGGAGGCAAGTGACTGGAGCTCACCCTGTCATGCGGAGCTTGCGGATTGAACCAGCCAGAGTGCTGGCCATTTCTGTTCGACATAACTGGCAGCACTAATCCGCTGCGCCACTGCACCACCCACCTTATGCTTGAAAGCTGGCTGGGTGACTTTGGGCCAGTCCCCTTCTCTCAGTCCAACCCACCTCACAGGGTTGTTGTGGGGGAAATCAGAGGAAGGAATATTAAGGATGCTAGCTGCCTTAAGTTACTTAGAAAAATAATAAAGATGGGATAAAAATGAATGAATAGATTAATAAATGAATGAAATAAAATTGGCAGGGCTTTTTATACCACCTGTTTCAAAGCCCTCAGGGAATGCTGAGTCAGCAACACAAAGCAGGAGGGATCCTAACAGCAGTGTTTCCTTGCAAGCCAGTTGGGGCACTGGTGCAAAGCAGCCAGCTTCTTCACCAGGACAGATGTGGAAAGCTGGCTTGCAACTGAACTGCATTGCCTTGAAGGGACAATTGGAGAAGAGGTGGTTCCTCTTGGTGCCAGGAGCAGCTGAAAAGGCAGCAGTCAGGATGTGCACAGGGAAGAAAGTGGGGAGGGGTCTCAATGGGAGACGTGCCTTCTGTTCATTTCCCTTTCCTTGCAGCTCACCTGGATGGACTTTGGGCAGGCAGATTCAGCCACCAGTCCATACTTCTGGAAGGTAAGTGGCTGCCTGAGCTTTAGGGACATTGGGCCACCAGGAGTGGGTCTCAGCTGCTCCTCATAACTCTTTCTCTCTCCTGGAGGTTCCACCGAAGGGAGAGACGCCTGAACCTCAGTCGGATGAGGGCCAACCCAGCTCAGCTTTGGGATTCCCTGGCATCCAGTGAGTGTGAGGTCACAGGGATGTATGTGGCCCTGGGAGAGGGTGTCAAGAACTTGGGAGAGGGTCTCCCACAGGGATTTGGCCTTTGCTGCAAGGCCGAAGCTGGGCTATCTCTCTTGGTGCACTGATGCCCAAGAGGAGCCTGGAGCCCTCCTGCCAAATCATGGCAGCCTCAGAGGGAAGGAAAAAGGATATAGCCCCCAAAACTAGTGACGCATAATGGGGAAAATAGACCTGGTATATTTTGGGTGCAGATTGGAATCCGTTCTGACTGGCCTTGCACTGAAGATTTTGCCCTGCTTGACCAGCCTTTCAAAGGTTTTCCCTACAACTGGCATTTCTGCCCACATTGGCTGTCTTTGGGGAAGAGAGAAAGAAATGAGAGAGGAAGAAGGGCTGCTGAGGAGGAGGGGTGGCAGCTGAGCAGGTGGGAGACCCCCCTCCCCTTGAATCTTCCCAGTGTCCTCCTAAGCGTAGCTTATCTTTCCACAACAAGTTTCACATCTAAGTGGGATCAGAGATTACATCACAGCAGTATTGAAAGTTAAGATTTAAGGGCTAGCAGACACATCTCTAAGACTTCCTGGTGAAAAAGGCTGAGCCTTTGGAGAACAAGTCACCTCAAAAAGGGGTTGAGGGCATTGCCAAGCTGGAAAGGGTATTGGGAAGGGTCCTTTACTGGGGACCTCAGAAGTGGCACAGGATACATGAGTGGCACAGTCGCTTTCTTTCTCCTTTTAGGGGCCATCTGGTATAGGGTCATGTGTCTGCAAAGCAGCCTGGTAAGGGGTTTGGCCTTCCTTCAGGAGGGTTTAAGGATACTGGGCCACGGTTGGTACATGGTTCTGGAGGTTCATTTTGAAGAAGCCTGTGGGGGACCCAACTGACCACCATGGGTCATTTGTCTTTGCAGGTCTTCCCTGGAAGAAGGAGGGGAGGAAGCAGGCAGGCTCCTAGGCATTTCCCCAGAGTCAAAGGTAAAGTTGCCCTGGTGCCAGGTGGCAGTCTGGGTTTGGGTCCAGGAGACCCCCTTCAAGAAAGAATCCCCCTCCATCCACTCTTGGACAGCAAGGAGGATTCGCAGCCCCTGGAATGGGGCTGCAAAGGGGCAAGTCCTTTGATCTCTAATAAATGGCGAGGTGCCTGGCAAAAGTGCTCTTTGGAAGTCATTCTGGGGCAAACCTCATAGCTTGGGCCTGGTGGTGGGTCCATAGAGGGGTAGTTTGACAGGATCCTCAGCCTCCCTCCATGCATCACCTAGGGTTCCTCCATTGCCACTTCCACTGGGAGAAATTTTCTCTTTGGGGAGTGTTTTGGCCCCACATCCATGAACACATGTGTCTCCACTGCTTCCTGCAGTGCTTCTCTGTCCACTCGCTGGGCTGGGTGGAGATGTCCGAGGAGGAGCTGGTGCTGGGCAGGAGCGGCGTGGCCATCAACAACTGCATCCGGCAGCTGGCTGGGCAGGAGCCTGCCCTTGAGGGCTCCTGGAAGGAGGTGAGCAGCCAGTGGAAGGGCAGAAGGGCAGACAGGCAGTGGGGTGGGGGCAGGCTAATCATGCTCTGGGCCAGCCAAGGGAAGGGGAGCTTCTGGAGGGCCTGGGTCACAGCTGCCCCTCTTCCCTGCAGGGCAAAGCCATGCTCCTGGTCCTTGAGAAAGAGGTTTTGAAGCTGCTGGATCCAGAAGAGCAGGTGATGCTGCACTGCCTGCCCATCGTGGCCATCCGAGTCTGGGGAGTTGGGCGAGACAGTGGCAGGTAGGTGATCTGGACACACAAAACGAGGTGACTGTGGTACCAGGGTATGGCTGAAGGGGGGAGGCTTCCCTGGAAGATTTGCCCAGGCCAGTGAGGCTGGCAAAATCTATTCTGCTGCTGGCCATGGCTACTCACAGCAATCGGTGACAGCCAAGCCAATTGGGAAAGTGCTGCCTTTGCACACTTACTTTTTCTTGGCATGCAGTTGTGAGGCAACTGGGGAAGCTGTGCCCATATGGGGTAGTTGGGCTGGTTGTTGTCCCAGGGCTGGCACCATCCATGGTACTCAGTTGCCTCTCTCAGTCCCAAGCTGGTCCAGCAGTGAGGCTAGGATCTGCTCTCAGAGTTTGGGGCTGTGCAGATCTGTGTGGGGAGGAACAGGCACAGGTTTAATCAGACTGGAATTTTGGCCATCCATTGAGGGATAATTCTTTCCACTGACGAGTTTTGGGTGTGGTTTAAAAATGTGAAAAATAAATAAAAGTTAATCGAGCTTTCCCATTCAAGATCTGGGCTTCTTCTGGACTTATGTCCTATTTGAAGGGCAAGGGGCAGGTCTCCCCAAAGCAGCTCTATTTGCTAGACCTTTATCTGATGGGCCACTCTGGATCTGGGAAAGTGTAGTTGACTGCTGTTGGGGGATTGCTGCTGCCACTGACTGACTCGTCCCCCATCCCACAACGTGCCAGAGGCAGGCCTGAGATCTCATGGGTCCTTTCTTTGGGGCTTGTGGCAGCCCAAAGGAGGAAGTGCCATAATCATTCTAGTGGCCTGGGGAATGGAACCTGGAGGGAAGAAAGCCTTTCTGCCCCTGCTAACCCTTTGGTGCTCCCCTTTCTCTTCCTTGCGCTGCATTTGGGATCCAGAGAAAGGTAAGCCTTGCACCAGCCCCCCCCATTCATTAGGAGTTTGCCCCCACTGCCGCTTGGTGCAAGCTCACTTTCCTGGCAGATGGGCTTTTCTGGGTCCAGCTCTAACCTGGCATCTTGCTGCCCCCATTTCCAACTGGGCACCTCTCCTCCAGGGAGTTTGCATATGTGGCACAAGACCAGTTGGCTCAGATGCTGAAATGCCATGTCTTCCGATGTGATGCACCTGCCAAGAACATTGCCACCAGCCTCCGTGAAATCTGCTCCAAGGTTGTGACCTGTCCCCCATTGCATTCCCACTTCCTTGGGGGTCTCCAGCTGCACAACTTTGCTGGATCTCACCCCCTCCTTCTCATCTCTTCTGTAAAAAGCGCAAGTGGCTCCTGAGGAGATTGGCCCAAGAGATGGCCTGCCGCTGGGCTGGGCACCCTTCTCAGATCCACTGCCTGCCAGTTCTAATGCCATGGGGGCAGAACTTGCAGGACTGTGGAGACCAGGTTGATGCAAGACTTTGATCTGCTCCTCTCCTCTAGCTGGTGACAGAGCGGCAGAGTGCACAAACCTCGCTAAACAGGCTCTCATTGGATCCATCCAAGATGGTGGAAATCCCCTTCCAAGGTAGTTGGGAGGAAGTAGAGGAGGACTAAGGGGTTAGGAGGAGTGGGGGGCTCGGGGGCTCCTTGCCTAAAATCCAGGCTCTGCATATCAGCCCCCTCCTGGGTGCAGGAGGGATGTAAAGCATGCATCCTTTCATTCATTGTTTGGAGGACAGGCACTGAAGGGATCACCCAGGTTAGCTGTGGCCATGCTGGTGAGTGGGTGGCTATGTAAGTCTAGTTAGTCCTTGACTTACAATCATTACTGAGCCTGGCAATTATGGTCATAGGTCACAACAGTCATAAAGCCGGTCATCCAGTTTTACAACCTTTTTTGTGGTGGTCATTAAGTGAATATAGCAGTTGTTAAATAGAACCATTGTTCACTATGGGCTGGGTTTTGCCGGAAACCACTTTCTGGCAGAACTGTTGTAAAGCTCGTCACAAGACCAAGGACACCTCAAACAGCTGTAGATGTATACCAGTTGCCAAACACCGAGAATGTGACCATGAGATCATGTAGTGGAGGGTAATTTCAAAATTTTTAAATTGGGTTGTAAGTAGCTTTTGGAGTCATAGCTTTGAATGGTTGCTAAGTAACCGTTGTAAGGCAATAGTCTGTAGACTGTTGTTGCTGTTAACCCTCTCTTCTCCAGTTGAGTTTCCAGCACCCAAAAGTGAATCGGTCCAGAAGTTCCAGGTTTACTATTTGGGGAGTGTCTCCGTGGCCAAGCCTGTGGGTAAGAGAAGTGTGGGCAGACAGCTTCTGGGTGAGATCCCAGATGTGGATTTACATGAAGAGGCAAGAGGAGTCAGGTGGCTACCAATCCCAGGGGACTTGCAGAGGAAAACAGCCTTAACGTGTTTCATCATGATTCCTCTCATGGACTTGCCCTTTCTGTGGTGGTAGTCCTGCTCCTAGTGTGGCCAGAGCAGCTCTTCCCAGCAGCCTCCTCCTGTGTCTGGGTGTCACATGACCTTTCCACCATCCTTGGACACCACCAGCTTTGCAAGCAGGCCTCGCCTTCAGATGGTCTCCTGCCCTCTTCCCCTTTTCTGTCAACTTCCTAAAGTCTGGCCCCACCACTTCCATGACTCCAGGAGGGAGGCCCTTCCTCTTTGTTCAGGGTCAAGTCCAGCAAATCAGATCTAGTGGTCTTTCATACCCTCTTTGAGCATAGATGTCCAAGTGACAAGAATTTGACAAATATTACACTTTTAGCAGAGTTGGCCTGCAGCAGATACCGTGTAAATACATTCCCTCCCATCCTGCAGAATGTTGTCATCTTCCCAGTGCAAATTCTGCCCTGCCCATGCCACCTTTGGCCTTGGGGGGAGGTGGGTGAATGCTCCGTTTCTCCCTCTGCCCAGACAGATCCCAGACAAGCAAAAAACAGAGCATCTCCCTGGCTTAGTGACTTTTGAGGGGCCCCACTGACTGGGCTTAATCACAAGCTTTTGCCTTCACCTGCTTCTGTGAGACTTCCTCTGCCTTTGCTTCTCCAGGCATGGAGGTCATCAATACAGCCCTTGAGGCAGCCCTGGCATCTGGCACTAAGGAGCAGTGGGCACCCGCTCAAGTCAACGTTGCACCGGCCACCCTCACCCTCACTCATCAGCAGGTAACAATACAGTGTGTTTGGCAAGGGGATGCTGGTAGATGGGGAAGGCCTGGGAGGAACCAGAATGGGGCAACCCTCAATGCTGCCTGGGTCTGTCCCAACTCTTGACATTCCCTGCAGACTGACACTGTGCTGTGCGAATGCCGTGTGCGATTCCTCTCCTTCATGGGTATTGGCAGGGACATCCGGTCCTTTGCTTTCATCATGGCTGCTGCCACTGGCAACTTCTGCTGCCACATGGTCTGGTGTGAACCCAATGCTGCAGGGTTGAGTGAAGCCGTTCAGGCTGCTTGCATGGTGAGTTGCTCCTACTCCCCCCCTGCTTGGCAATGGCTCTGCCACGCTGCCAGTGGGAAAAGGGCAGTGGGGCTCCTGACTTTGCCAAGTTTGTACAGTCTGCTGGAAGCTATTGCTGGCCACTCCCATGCCCCTGCTGAGAGTCTTTCCCACCTGTGACTAACTGCAGCCCAACCTTGAAGCAGGGATCAAAGGCATGGCTGAAAGCATTGTGGCTGTTATATCTGCAGTACCAATACTCCCTTCACCTGCCTTGTCTCATTTTCAGCTTCGCTATCAGAAGTGCTTGGATGCACGGCCACAAACCGCCAGCAGCTCCTGCCTCCCGGCCCCTCCTGCTGACTCCGTAGCTCGCCGGGTGGGCTCCACGGTTAGGAAGGGCATCCAAGCCCTACTGGGGACCCTCCATCCCAAGCGCCAGGGGATCCATACCCCATGAGCACCATGCTGGAAAAGGAATCTGCCTACCAATCCTGGACTTTGTGAAATGAGCGCCACTGGCCTTTGAAATCAGCCTTGCAGCTCCCTGACTGTCCCAGCACGCGTGTGTTCTGCATGACATGAGTGCAAGGTGTCTTATTTATGAGAGATGTGCAATAGGCACAGATGTGTGGCCAGGAGGGCATTCCTCTTTGGGCAGCTATGCCATGGCTGCCAGCCCTGATCCCTGTTCTCCACTCCACCCAGTAGACCCTGGAATTAACCTGCTGTTTGTAGCTGGAGCTGCTCAGAGGACCTTGCTGGTTTGACTATGCACTGAGAAGGCGCAGGGTCCCAGCACCCCCCCAACTTGCCCAGGAGTAGAGAGGGGTGGGAGGAGAGCTGCTGCCTCTGCTACTGTGAGAACTCTTTGTCTTGTACTAATCCACAAATAAACTCTGTTCCAAAGACCTCTGCACATATCTAGCATGGTACTGTGATGGGAAAGGGAATTGGCACAGGGTGAACTGAAACTGCCATTATCCCTCACTAGCCCATCAGCTGCTAGAGTGGTGGGTGCATGGCAGGGCTGATGAGTGTGCTGAGGTTTGGACTAACAGGACATCTGCCCCGCTCCAAATGGGGAACAGGAAAGGAAGAGCTTGACTTCCCTGCTATGAGGGCAAAAGGAGGTTTAATTCTGCTTTCTTCTACCTCCTGCTGTGGGCTCCTGGGTGCTGCATGCCCTGCCAGAGTGATGCTTTCGTCATTCTGTTTCCTAGGCTTGGTGACAACCAGCTAGAAGGCATGGAAGAGATGGCCAAGGACCACAAGGGGACTGACTGACCACATCTCAGCAGGGAGAGGCAGAAAGATCCTCTTCCAGTGGTGGAGAAACAAGCCATTTATTGCCTGGGGAAGGGGAGGAGTGGGGGAACAACAGAGAAGGGTGTCCCCTCCCCTGCAGAAGAGTCCTGTGTAGGCAGAGGCTGGGCAGGGAGTTGCTGGTGTTGTAGGCTGAAGAGAAGCAGCAAGAATGCCTGAGAGAACTTGCCCTGGCACCTGAGCCCACCACTACAAATGAGTCCTAGCAACAAGTACCCTATGCAACCATAAATAAACTCCATTCAGGCTGTTGCCCCTCCTCTGAGGATAGCAATTCAGAGACCAGGGAGCAGGGCAGGCATACCTTGCAGGCTGCTTCCCTGGACAGCTGGCATGCGGGGGTGGAAGAGGAGAAGGTGCCAAGCAGCAGAGGGCAGCTGTAGAGGCAGAAATAATCCCATCTCCCCTGAAGAGTCCTGGGGTACTGTGCAGGTGCTTTCCACATCTTGGGGCAATTTGAAGGGCTCGGTCCTGGAAGTTGGTTTGGCATTCAGCCCAGTGGAGTGCCCAAAAGTAGGGGAGCTTCAGGAAACTTGGCTGTGCCCACACCCACAGAGCCATCCTCTGCTGGAAGGCAGGGCCCCTTTGCCCCTTGGCATTCCATGGAGCCTTCTTAGCAAAGCTGCTGCTGCCGCCACCAGGCCTGGATTTCTGGGAAGGGCAATTTTAAGTTCTGGCAGAGTTTGGGATCAGCTGCACGGCCAGTACGGAGATCACAGAGCATGGCCTTCTTGCAGGCGTCACCACAGGGCTTGGCAGGTGGGTGGCCCTTGAACCTCAAGTACCAGAAGTGTTGGAAGAGCTGCTCATTGGTCTGCAGACGATACAGGAGCAGGTTCCAATCCTCCGGGAAGGCGACAGGAAACCCGTAAGTCTCCTGGGCTCCATAGAGGCGCTGCCACTGAGCCATGGCACCAGGCTGGTTTGCTTGTGTCAAGTTCAGGATAAACGTCTCGTGATCAAGGACCATGTAGGAGCTGCCAGAGCGGATTCCGTCCATGTGGTAGATCCGATATCCTGGAAGGAATGCAGTGGTTAATGGCTCAGTTCAGGAAGGATGCTCTGTTGGGAGGGAGGGGACAATAGCACCTCACCTGGGTTGAGTTTGATGTAAGTGGTAACACTGGGAGCCAGGAAGGCGATGCCCACAGGTCGGGAGAGTGTCTCCTCATCATAGAAAATCTCAAATCCATCCAAGTGGGTGTGGCCAAAGAACTGCCCAGCTATTGTGCCTTCAAACCTGCAAGGAGAGCCAGACCTGAGCAGAGATGGGCCAAATGGGGTGTGCAGGCATCTGGCCCTGTGTTGGGTAGCCTGAAAGGACCGGAGGGAGGTGCCCCCAGGAACCTGAGTAGCACAGCTTGGCCTCTATGAGAGCCAGGGCCAGGAGGCTGGCAAGGAGGCACTAGGTCTCAGGCACAGGCCATGGAGGAGAAGCCCATCCAACTTCTGGAAGGGGACTCCCCTTCTGGAGAGCCTTTCCCAATCAAGGATGTGACGGGCTTTATGGCAAATGAGCTAATGTCTTCTTGCAACAGCCATCTTCAAGGGAGAAGTCTGCAAATGTGCAACACTATCAGTACTTAGAGCTTAACCAGCGTTGTCTAAGGATTTATCACGGGGGAAACAAAAAAAGTGGCCAGGCAGAGCTGACCTTGCCCAACCACAAAAGACTAAGCAGAGCTGGATCTTGAATGGAGACCCGGCAGGAACCCACAAGTTTGCAGCATAAACTAGAGACTGGGAAACCCTTCCCAGAAGACAGCAGCGAGGCCCCAGTTTTCAAATGGTTTTCAAGTGTTACCCAGAAGTGCTCAAAAAGTCACCAGGAGCTGGTCTGGACTATAAAGTTGGAAGAAGGACTACCTGGCACCCAGTTGGACACCACTGCTTATTATTTAGGAGGGTGGTGCAGATATCCCAAGGAAAGGGTCTTTACAGGTGGGGGGAAAAGGCACCCTGGACAGACCCTCCCTGGGAAACTTTCTGGGGAATGTGATGGATCTGCTCCCCCACATTAGAGCCAGCAATAACTGGAACCCCATAGCTGAGCCTGGAGCAGCTACAGCAACGTTACTGATGGGAGGGAGGGTCTGTAGGCTTGAGCAATGGGGAAGGGGGAACTAGAGATGCCTTCAGGCCCTCCTTTCGCAGCACCTCCCCAAAGCTGGCTGGCCAGCCTGCCTGCCTGGGAAGAAGGAGGACCAAGAGCCTGGCAAGATGGGGGCCTCACTGGGATGGGCAAAAAGGGGGACTGGCATGGGGGAGGTTCTGCAGATCCCTGGGACAACTGCTTGCTGGAGACGCCATTTCCTTGGGCACCCCAGGGATACCTAGTGTGAGCAGCAGTGCCAGGCTGAGCACACAGCAGAGCAAGCAGCTGGCGTTTTGTACCTGTTGATGATGCGATAGTAGTTCCACCCCCAGCTTCGCAAGCAGTGGGAGGGCGGGATGTGGCCAATGATATGGACCTGAAGGCAAGAGGAAGGATCAGTGGTGGCAGCAAGGCAGGGCCACCCTCCTGGGATGACTGCTTGTCTGAATGGGCAGGTTCGATCTGCCCTTTGCCCTGCTTCCCAGGAGGCAACCTGCAATTCATTCCATGACTCACCCGGCCTGATCCTGCTTCTCCCCAGCACCACCCCTGCCCTGTTACCGGCTCACCTTTTCTCCACTTTCCTCTGCCCGCTGCAGGACGCCCACCAGCCACTGGAGCTGCCCAGCTGGGTCTGTAGAGTTGATCAGGAGCCAGAAATTGGCCTCAGAGCAGAAATTCATATTGAGGGAAATCAGGCGGAGGCCCGGCCAGATGGGGAGGGTGTAGAAGCCCCCAAGCCTGCCAGGGAGAAGGCAGGAGAGTCTCAGGGCAGGAGGAACTTGTAGCGCTTCCCAATGACTTCAGCCTTCTGCTCCTCTCCTGGGAGGTCTTCTTACCTTCACCATCAATCTCCGCTTCAAAACCTCCAGTGATGGAGTCCCCCAACTCTAGGGAGAATTGACTTGACCTGACTGGTGCCAGGGGCTTTGCAACCTACCCAGGGTCAGGCTGCAAAACTCTTAGCTAAGCAAGCAGGGGAGGCCGCCCTCCCCACATGCAATTTCAATAGCAGGGGCAACCAGGAGTCACTGTCCTCTGTGATCGCAACAAAGTTTAAAAAACAGGCATCTGGACTGGACCCTTCCCAAGTCGAAGACGTTTCACCTTTAATCCAAAA